>RWGZ01001437.1:89436-116903 GCA_009725065.1 Utricularia reniformis
TCTCCGGAGCGCTGCTTGAAAGATCTTTCGATTTATTTTCGATTGCTTTTCATTCCTCTGTATTAGCTTGAACAAACATGCATTGTATGATCATGCATTTGCTTATTGAACAGGCTAAGGGCTTTTCTTTCTGCCCTTAGTCAAGTGGTTTTTTCCTCGTTTCCGAGGTTTTCCACTCTAAACCCTTTTTGCCTCTTTTGCCTTTAAGCCGTTAACTTTCTCCACATAAAAACAAATAACAACCGAGTCCGTCTTACAACGAACCGGTCGACTGTTAACACCCCCGGTTTTCTAACCACAACAGTTTGGCGCCGTCCGTGGGGACGAGTTCTGATTCCCATTTGAGGTCTTTACCCGAGATAGGATAATCAGAGGCATGGCAACTGGAACTTCGACGAACGATAGTGACACGCTTCCCAGCAGCGCTCCAGCTTCAACGTTCTCTCTGCAGGACCTGGAGGCTGTTGTTAGGAAAGTTATTCTGGAAGTACGTCGGAGAGGAGTGGAACAGAACCACCGGCTATTACAAGCCCTGTTCCAGCCAACCGAGGGTACGAGAGCGACCCTGAAGCGCCAAGCTCCGATGAAGAGGAGATTGCCAGGCGCGGGATAACAATGAGGAGGCCGAGATACCAATCCACTCCGCCTCCTCCGGTCAGAACTCCAACTCCCGTCCCTGGGACGAGCCAGGAACAGATGCAGAGACGCATCGACGAGCTTACCAGGGAGTTGGAGGCCCTGCGAACGCACAGGGATTGCGATCCTGATCTGGAGCGCAATCCAGGACTTTTCGATCGGGCCATGGGTGCCCCGATCAAGCGAAATAAGGATGACGACTGGTGGCACAATCTACAAATGGCCCAGGCGTCATCCCAACAATCGGGAGGCGTATCCGCCGCATTGGGAGATCTGATGCTCCCGTTCTCTGAAGAAATCTGGGCGGCAGTCCCCGATCGTTACTACCGTAACCCCGAGGGGTTACCTGTATTCCGAGGCGACGGTGATCCAATTGATCACGTCGCAGATTTTGAGCTGAGGATGGGGACCGTTCGGGCCTCTGATTCATTGAAGTGCCGCATCTTCGCGGCGGGGTTGCAGGGCGATGCCCGAACCTGGTTTAAGAACTTGCCGGCCTGATCCATACAGTCGTATGGCGGATTCATCCTGGCTTTCTCGGAACAATTCGCTCCAAACGTAGGACCGCCTCGCAGTAGGCAGGAACTATACGACCTGAAGTACATCCCGGCCAAAATGAGTCTCCGTTCTTTTATGGAGAAGTTCAATAGAACCGCCGCCCGGAGTATTAAGTTGGAGCTCCGTGATAAGATCGATATCTTGCAACAGGTCTTAGGACCTTGCGGCCTTTCGGCCAGCCTTGTGAAGATCCCACCATCCACCTTGGGAAAGCTCCTTCAGAAAATCAACAAGTACATCAAGGTGGATGAAGCGCTGGGAGCGGGGTATCGAAAGCCTGGCGGGAATTCTGATCCCGCAGGCGACCATAGGGTATCTTACCCTAAGAAGCAGCCGCGGGAAGTGGCGGCTGTTACTGAGAAGATTGCTCCTCCAAAGAAGGAGGACCATCGGGTGTATTGCGAGTTGCATCACAACCGCGATCACCCGACTTTGAAATGCCCGCTACTGCGAGAGACAGTAGCGGCAATGAGCAAGGAAAAGCCCGAACGCGATGAGCGAAAGGGCAAGCGGGCTGACTCCCCTCGAGCGGGCCATCAGGGTGACGATCGTCACAGGCCAAGAGGGAGAGACAATCGGGGTCAGCCCCGGCATTATAACGATCGGGCGGGAGACCGAAGATCTCCCCAACCCGAGCAGGAGAGGGGCCAGCCCGATCAGGAGCATCGGGGCCAGGGCCGAAGTAGGAGATGGCGGGGCCGACGCGGCAGGGCCCCGGGAAATGAGGGTGATAGGAGGGAGCAGCCAGCTCCCCCACCTGCCGAGACGGGCACCCAACCTCCCCCTAATCAGGAAGTGCCTAGGGAGGCCGCCGGAGACATCTATGTTATCTCCGGCGGAATAAGGATTAATGAATCGGTCAGGGACCGAAAAAGGGCAGCACGCGAGAAGTTCCCCGAGAGCTCCGAGTCTGTAGCTCTTGTGAAGTATGAATCGGCTGAGCAGTCCTCCACCTTTGGAGGAGATATTACTTTCACCGCAACCGATCGGGAAGGGGTCTCCGACCCATGTGATGATCCTCTGATCATCACTGGAATCATAGCAGATCGGCGGGTCCACAGGATTCTGGTTGACACCGGGGCTTCATGCAACTTGGTAAAGCGTGAAGTGGCGGAGATGCTAGGAGCCGCTGCCCAAGATCTCCCGATCGCCAACATCACCCTCTGGTCGTTCGACCAGAGGAGCGTCATTCCGTGCGGGAAAATTCTTTTTCCCCTCACGCTAGGAGAATCGGGCAGGGACCGATCGGAGACCTTGGAGTTTATAGTCGTTGAAGTCGATCTGGCTTACAATGCAATCATCGGACGGACTGGCCTTAGTAAGTTTGAGGCAGTCCCTTCTACATACCACATGATGCTCAAGTTCCCCTCCACTCACGGAGTGATTTCTGTCAAGGGGGACCAGAAAGTAGCAAGACAGTGCTACATGAGCTCGTGTCGTACTCTGGCACCAATCAAGAGAGCCCGGGTGGATTTGCTAGAAGAGCCTCCGCACCCGAGGCAAGCTATGGAACCCGTGGGGTTCAAGACGATCAACTTGGTGGAGGATGATCCCACCAAGGTCACACGCATCGGGGCACATCTAGCCCCGATCTTTGAGGAAGAGCTGGTCCAGTTGCTAAGGAGCAATGTGGACATTTTCGCCTGGACCCCGGACGATGTTCCGGGGATTGATCGGTCCGAGTGTGAACATCGGATCAACACCGAACCCGGAATCAAGCCGATAAGGCAGAAAAGGAGGCGCTATTCTCCTCAAAAGATTGAGATCATCCGGGCAGAGGTGAACAAACTGCTGCGGTCGGACTTCATCAGGGAAATCCATTACACTGAGTGGGTGGCAAACCCCGTAGTGGTCTCTAAGGCGGACGGGAAGTGGAGGATGTGCGTGGATTTCACCGACGTCAACAAGAGTTGCGAGTCGGACCCGTTCCCGTTGCCGCATATTGACCGATTGGTGGACGCTGTGGCCGGCAGCACAATGATGAGTACCATGGATGCTTATTTCGGGTACCATCAGATCTTCCTTGCTAAGGAGGTTCAAAAGAAGTCATCATTCATGACGGAAGAGGGGGTTTACTGCTACGAGGTTATGCCTTTTGGCTTGAAGAACGCCGGAGCAACATACCAAAGGCTAGTCAACAAGATCTTTAGGGACTTGATAGGCCACATTATGGAAGTGTATATTGATGATATGATTGTCGAGTCAATGAATGATGAAGACCATATTCCTTACTTGTCTCGCTGTTTCGAAGTATGCCGCAAACATAAACTCAAACTGAATCCTAACAAGTGTTGCTTCGGGATTCGAAGTGGCAAGTTTCTTGGATATTATGTTTCAGAGAAAGGCATCGAGGTCAATCCGGAGAAACTCCAAGCTATTATTGATATGCAGCCTCCGAGAAACAAGCGAGAATTCCAACGGCTGATTGGCCGACTGGCGGCACTGAGCAGGTTCATTTCTAGATCTACTGACCGGGCTTTACCTTTTTTCAGGACTTTGAGAAAGGCTAGCCATCTTGGCTGGACCGAGGAGTGTGATCGGGCATTTTCCGACCTGAAGACTTACTTGAGCACTCCCCCGGTCATGGTGAGCCCGACGTGCCATGAGCCCTTAGGGTTGTATCTGGCCGTAACAGAAGCCGCAGTCAGCGCATCGCTGGTAACCATTGGGGATGATATTCATCGGCCAGTCTACTACGTTAGCCACTCCCAGGTACCAGCAGAGACAAGATACACAACCTTGGAGAAGTTCGTTTTGGCCTTGCAGAAAGCTATATCAAAGCTTAAGCATTATTTCGAGGGCCGCAAGGTGTATGTGTATACCGATCAGCCGTTGAAGGCGGTGTTGAGTCAGGCGGACTCAAACGAGAGGTTGGCTAAATGGAAGATCAAGATTAGCTCCATGTATCTGGAATTTGTTCCCCGAAGGGCCATCAAAGCCTCAAGATCCATGGTCTTAATATCTAGGTATCTAGACCTACGGGGTGCCATGGGTGATTACCTTGAAATTGGAGTGAAATTTGAGGATGAACGATGCTTGAACGCGAATCGTCGGAGAGTTCAAATGCTGGAGAATCAGTTGCAGAGAGTGAGAATGGCCTCGCTAAAGGAAAAATCCTGACATTTATATCGCGAATTGCCCAATCACAGGATGACACGTCATCCCTGCAGGCGGCTGCAGTCTAACAGTCTGCCCCCCCTTTGGAATACGGAAAGACGTTAGCTGTTGCAGAGCTTGGAATTACGCTCCTGCCATTCCACTGTTCTGGATTTCAAAATTCAAAAATTCACTTGGCGAAACGTCTAAGTATAGGATCGGGCCATGAAGGCGCTTGCGATCGGTTCGGGTACAAGTTCCGAGCTATGATCGGGCACATGTGCGCAAACGATCTCAATTATTGGTCGAACACCGGTCACCACCCAGGTGGCGACGAAGTCCGAGGGGCTAGTGATGAGACCATCGGAACCCGGTACCTCGAACAGGGTCAGGACCGGCCTAGGCCGTGGCGGCCTAGACAAGTGAACCAAGCTTGGAGGCCCAAATCAGCGGAGGGCCCATTTATATCGCTTGCCCCGATCGGGCACATTTGGCGATCGGTCCCAAGGTGTGGGGCCCAACTTCCCATGATGCGCCAGACCGATCGGTCCACTATTTACGGACGCCCCTTCGGGCCATTCCTGCTCATCATGTACGATAGCAAGCCGCGACAAACTTGTCAGGATTATGGTCCAGCCATGAGTGCAAGCCGCTAGAGGCCAAAGAGTAGCCGGCTGGCAGCGCCGAAAGGCCTAGCGCCGTGCAGCTACTGTAGAGCCGTTTCCGACGGCTGATCCGCCTGACGTTAGCCAACCTATTTGCAAAGGACAGACACAAAACGACAGCCTACTGTACACAATACAGTGAAGGTATAAAAAGGACGCTTGGAGAACGAATAAAGGATCTTCCTCTCGTCTTCTCTCCGGAGCGCTGCTTGAAAGATCTTTCGATTTATTTTCGATTGCTTTTCGTTCATCTGTATTAGCTTGAACAAACATGCATTGTTTGATCATGCATTTGCTTATTGAACAGGCTAAGGGCTTTTCTTTCTGCCCTTAGTCAAGTGGTTTTTTCCTCGTTTCCGAGGTTTTCCACTCTAAACCCTTTTTGCCTCTTTTGCCTTTAAGTCGTTAACTTTCTCCACATAAAAACAAATAACAACCGAGTCTGTCTTGCAACGAACCGGTCGACTGTTGACATCCTCGGTTTTCTAACCACAACAGCCATATATTATACATATGATGAAATATGAATCCTTGTAAATGAACTTCCTACATCGTGATTTCCGGAACATGGGTGTTTCAGATTTCAACTTTGACTCCTCCGGAGTGATTGTACCAGCACATCATAATCAAGTAGTTTTGGATGAACGTGAGTAGTTCTTTTAATAGTGTTGTTTTTGCCACCAAATTGCTCGTGCATTGGTTTCTTTGGAGTCTCGCTAATTACAGATGCCAGCGCAATCTGCTCTAGGTCTGATGGCTTTCCAACGGCAGATGGCTTCTGAGAAAACATACCATGCTGCCTCCGATGAGATGCCGTTCCAGAGTTTAATATCCGAGGTTCTGCTCTCAGAAAAGCATCAGTATTATGTACTTCAAACTTAGGGATTAATACCCGATCTTTCAGATGAATCAAAACTAAAGAGTGTACCCTTCGGGGCAGGGGCTCCGGTCCTACCCGCTATCCCTATCTCTATTAGCTTCTTCTCCCGAAGCATATCTATGCGTTTAAGACGCTTTTTGGGAGGAGAAAGCATCGCCAAGGTTTCAGCGATATCCTGATGGGAAGGGTTGAATCGAGATCGGTCCACCCTCCCAATATCAAGATGCGTGATTAATAAAGACACTTTAAGCAAGTCCTCTCTTGGGACTATTATCCAGATGTAACAGGACTCTCGTTCTTGAAGTCTCGTTGGTGCAAATTGCTATGTAATACAATCTACGATATTCTAACAATCTTTTCCCTTTCGGGACCCGACCAAAAATAGGTTAAAAAACGTTGCAAGGTGGGTTCTATACCCTGCTTACAACAATAAAAAATAAACGCTAATATGTACACATAGCTACCTGGAAATAAATCGTAAGTTGGACAATGAATTTCTCGAACACGACTACTACAAAAGGGTATAGCGGGAATCTTTAGCCGCACTTCAGGGAGGCGTAGCTAACGGGCAAAGCGCTAGTAGGAACATTCATCTCAGGGGGAAGGAAGCAGGGTACATCTTCCTCCCCCCTCCAGATGGAGTTGTGAGCTGGAATCGAGAATTTAACCCATAGATCTTCGATGTCAATCTCATAAACATCAAGATATCTAGCCCTATGGGAAGCCATAGATGATTACCTCTAAGTTTTTGAAGAAAAATAAGTTTGCGGTTGGAGAGCTAAATCGCCGGAGAGATTAGGGCTGAGGGAATTTTTCGCTGAATGGCAACGATAGTTGCACAGTACCAAAATCTCAGCTTTTATACTTTCCTTTCGGCTACTCACAGGCTGACACATGTGCTACTGCAGGCGGCCGCAGTCTGACAACATGTCTCTCTGTGGAATACAGAATGGCACATGCCATTTTTAAATTTTAAAAATACGATTTTTCCCATATCCGTTATTGTTTCTAGACTTTCATACTTATCTTAAAATTCATTAAGTGCAGGATCGGTCTTAAGGACGATGTCACAACTAATTCGGGATTTTTATATCTCAGGAAAAATATACTCTTGAAATTCTGAAATAATTTGGCTTTGAAAATTGTAGTGAAGTATCTGTGCCTATGCTTTCGAATACTAAAATCGGAAAACATAGTGATATTTCTGCTTGTGACTCCTCCATTTACAGATCGCTGATTGGAAAACTAATGTATCTTTGCTCAACACGACCTGATATTTCGTATGCAACCTGCTTGTTATCAAGGTACATGCATTCTCCAACCTCTATACACTTTGCTGCTGCAAAACGTATACTAAGGTATCTAAAGGGAACTCTTGATTTTGGCATTTTATACTCTCCCAGTTGTGAGGTTAAAATGTTCGGTTTTTCTGATTCTGACTTTGGTGGCTGTTTAGATGACTTAAAAAGCACATCTGGATATTGTTTTACTCTCGGAACAGGTGTGATATGTTGGTGTTCGAAAAAACAGTCAACTGTTGCTCAATCGACTGCTGATGCCGAATATTACGCAGCCTCTAAGGCTGCTAATCAGGCTATTTGGCTCAGAAAACTACTTGATGAGTTAAAATTGCTTCCTGCAGGACCAACTAATATTCTCTGTGATTCTCAATCTGCTATTGCAGTTACGAAGAATCCTGTTTTTCATGGAAAAACAAAGCATATTAAGATCAAGTATCATGCCTTGAGAGAGGCTGAAAGTGATAAGATCATTAAGTTGGTCTATTGTTCTACTGAAGAACAAGTGGGCGATATCTTCACTAAACCATTGTCAGTTTCCAGATTTTTATATCTTAGGAAGCGGCTTGGTGTAGTTTCGGCCAATAACGTTAAGGAGGAGATTGTTGGACCTCGTATTAACGTTGTTGGGCCAGGACTTCGTGAGCCCATGATGATATAAGCTGAGGCCCAGCCTGCCTTACGTATTTGGGTGTGATTTTGTGTTGCTGCCCTAACTTCTCTGCGTTCTTCCTCTTCTCCATTACGTCGCTGATTTTGTGGTTCATGGAATCGTGGTGAACGTGCTGCTGCTGCTTTAAAAATGCTAAGTTTCTTTGTTTTTATTGTACTGCTTTTCATTTTTCGTTTTTATCGTCTGAAAACGCTTGCTGCTTTCTTCTTTTTTGTATCTTCGAACATTTTTTCGTTTGAATGAAAATCGTCTTCCATTTTCGTTAAGTGTTGTTGAGCAAGAACACGTTCTACAAGTTTCTTTATAAGCTTTCACTTTTCAGCTATCAAATCATCGGTTGGAATGAACTGCATTTCAAGACTAAATGTATCTTGCTCGTCTCTGGATACCCTCTTCTTGCATTGCCATAATTGCAGACTCTTCGACCAGATTTTGTGCCAAGTGATCTCTACCGAATGATTCAAGGATGTATATGCCGCCAGCAGAATTCTCAAGTTCTCCACTGAATCTTCTTTCATTCACGTAGATTATTCTCGTAAAATCTTCTTAAACATCGATAACTCAAATGGGTTCATATGGAACACGATGTTTCGAGCCCTTATCTCGAATTTCTTCAGCTTTTTGAACAGCCCCTTTCATTCCCTTAGCAGGATCTGTCAGCACCAACTCAGCCCCAAAAGCACGGAGAATTATTCTGCGCTCAAGAGTCATTGAAGCAGGCATGGTAATGATGAGCTTGTAGCCTTTAGCAGCAGCCATGAATGCCAAGCCAATACCAGTGTTACCACTGGTAGGTTCAATCAGCACACTCTTCAGAAGCATCACAGATTATTTTCCCACATAAGCCTCATTAAAATCAATAATTCGATAGTCGATGCTGTTTCAATGAAATGTTTAACTAATTTAAGACATAGGAATCTACCTCTCCAGGTTTGATGAGTCCTTTCTCTTCAGCATCTCGGATCATGCTATAACCAATTCTGCACAGCGAATAAAGAGCTATTCAGGTAAAAAAAGTTCACTAAGCCATTATCCACTATCATATTAAATATCAGTGATACAATTGACATGATGGGACCTGTCCTTTACACTAGAGCATGGCTCCATAAGTTCAAGCTTGGCCACAATGCGTGCAACACACCCATCCACAACATTGTTCAAGTAAACTAGAGGTGTTTTACCAATCAACTGCAAATAAACCCCAATTAGGTTCAAAAAGGAACCCAACAACACCAAAAGGCAAAGAAGGCAGAAAACAAGTTGCTCTGAGGAAAAAACTTTTCTTCATTGACAGATCAGACTTACTTCGGTAACATCCTTCGCAATTGTGATATGTTCTTCCGTCATACTGCAGTGAAAAAGCAGCAAAAAAAGTGTTCAAATTTAGCACCAAAAGGAGCCACCCTACGGCATGTCCACTTTGTTCACTCTTCACCAATTCAAATGCAAATGAGGATCGAAGCATAAGAAAGGAGCACAAGGTTAAGCAAGTCCTGCCTAGTTTTAAAATTGGTTATCAGAGGAAAAAAATTATCTAATTCCACGATAATCGAAGTTTCTCGAGGAAACTATATAATCATTAATTAGTGATTCAAGGGAAGCCAGTTCATAGAAATACCAGTCCTTATCCCAAATCAAGTTAAAGCACAAATTGGAGCGAAACATCACACCTTTTCTTACTTAAAAAAACAAAACAAACATATGAGGGCATTATTTGCATAGAAGCATATCGATTGTGTCTCTCTACTCCAAGGGAGACATGTCTGATATTTGACACCCAGACAACAAAAACGGTGGCTCCATCGGTTTGACTACGGGAACGACCATAAGAGCCACAGGAAATCAAAAAGAGGCGGGAATTAAAAATCTCACCTTTCAGATGCCGCGCTGATTGTATTGTGGGAAAACTTCACTGGCTCTCAAGAATGGCGTATGAGACTTCGCTTCTAGTAAAAAGTTTTGTAGGTTAAGCAAGTCCTGCCTAGTTCTTGGTCCACGCCCTTGTTGTATGATGATTGATAAACTATAGCGTCATCACTACCTTTCAGGTTATACTGAATGAATGAAATGATCCCCGAGCAGCTGTTAATCACTGGAACAAGGGGAAGCAGCTTGAACCGGACACTTTTCAACTCTAGGAGATTTATATCCATGAATATGGCCAGGTTCATTGCCTTTTCAGCTATCAAATCATCGGTTGGAATGAAGTGCATTTCAAGACTAAATGTATCTTGCTCGTCTCTGGATACCCTCTTCTTGCATTGCCATAATCGCAGACTCTTCGACCAGATTTTGTGCCAAGTGATCTCTACCGAATTATTCAAGGATGTATATGCCGCCAGCAGAATTCTCAAGTTCTCCACTGAATCTTCTTTCATTCAAGTAGATTATTCTCGTAAAATCTTCTTAAACATCGATAACTCAAATGGGTTCATATGGAACACGATGTTTCGAGCCCTTATACGAGAAAGCAGATCGACAGAATACATTTCTCTCTACAGGTTAATGTGTAGAGACAATTTCTCATGCATAGATAACTACACTTATCCTATCTTGCTTCAGGGATGTTCTCTAGGGTTATCTTATTTTGAGGGAACGGAATTGCATGATCATGTGGTGAAAACGGGATTTGAGGATGATGTCTACATTGTGAATAATTTGATAAATATGTATAACGTTTGTGGATTTATAACATGTGCTAGGAAGGTGTTTGATGAAAGTCTTGTATTGGATTATGTTTCTTGGAATTCAATGTTGGCTGGGTATGTATTAGGTGGGCATGTTAAAGAAGCTAAATGGTTCTATTCTCAGATGCCTTCGAAAAATGTAATTGCATCGAATTCCATGATCGTTCTTTTGGGTAAGTTTGGTAATATGGATGAAGCCTATCAATTATTCAGTGAGTCGAAGGAGAAGGATTTGGTTTCATGGACAACCATGATTTCAGGCTATGAGCAGAACGAAATGTATGAGTCTTCTTTGAATATTTTTTTGAGCATGTATAATTATGGAATCAAGGTAGATGAAGTTGTCATCATCGCTGTGCTTTCTGCTTGCTCACATTTATTGAGTTTTTACACGGGGATTTTAGTTCATTGTTTAGTTATTAAAGTTGGTTTGGAGTTCTATTTAAACCTCTACAATGCTTTAATTTACATGTATTCCACATGTGGAGATGTTTTGGCTGCAGAGAAACTATTCATAAATTGTAGTTACCTAGACTTGATAACTTGGAATTCTATGGTATCGGGATACATCAAAGGTGGATTGATTAAAAAGGCTCAAGACTTGTTCAATGTAATGCCTGAGAAGGACATAGTTTCTTGGGGCTCAATGATTGCTGGTTATTGCCAATATGGAATGTTTTTAGAGACTTTAGAGTTGTTTCAGGATATGCAACTACAAGGCATACAGCCTGACGAAACCATTTTCGTAAGTGTGGTTTCAGCATGTGCTGAGCTTTCAGCACTAGATCAGGGAAAATGGATAGATACTTACATAAGGAAAAACAAGGTAAAGATGAATCCTATTCTAGGTTCAACTCTTATTAACATGTATATGAAGTGTGGAAATGTGGAAAATGGTATGAAAGTTTTCTTAGATATGGAGGAAAAAGGGGTTTCTTCTTGGAATGCTTTAATTCTCGGGTTAGCCATGAACGGACAGGTTGAAAGATCACTGAACATGTTTGAACAAATGAAGAAATACAGTTGTGTTCCTAATGAGATAACATTTGTAGCAGTTCTTGGTGCTTGTAGGCATAATGGCCTTGTAGAGGAGGGACTAAAGTACTTCAACTCGATGAATGCATACAATATTAAACCGAATATCAAGCATTATGGATGTGTCGTTGATCTTCTTGGACGTAGAGGATTGCTTATCGATGCAGAGGAGCTAATAGAGACTATGCCGATGGCTCCAGATGAGATGACGTTGGGTGCTCTTCTTGGAGCTTGTAAACAACACGGTAATAAGGAAATAGGGGAAAGAATAGGCAGGAAGGTGATTCAACTTCAGCCTGAACATGATGGTTTTCATGTATTATTATCCAATATATATGCGTCAAACGGGCAATGGGGTGATGTTCGTGAGATTAGAGGGATTATGATGAGACAAGGCGTCGTTAAAACTCCAGGTTGCAGTATCATTGAAGTTAATGGAATTGTTCATGAGTTTCTTTGTGGGGGAAAATGTCATCCTCAAATACAGGAAATAGAGATGATACTTCATGAAACAAATTGGTGTATGAAGGATTTCCCTGTTACGGACGAGAACCCAAATTCTTGAGCACAAAAATATCTTGGAACACGCCTAATCAAGCCTCGAAACCCTTTGTTTAGACTGATGGTAAGTTCTCTATCTTCAAGCCATTACCCAAAGATTGTCAATCCCTTGATCTTGAAAAAATAAAAAATGGATACGACCTGTGTCTGGTTAACTCTAATCGGATCCAATGTTTTAAATTATTGGTATATGAATATGACCTAGGTCTAGTTAAGTCTAATCGGATCCAATGTTTCACATTTCCGGTATATGAATATGCTGATGAAGCATATTCAAGAAAATAATTGGATAAGGTTACGTGAAACTACTCAAAGAAATTTATTTACTAATGACTATCATATCTTACATGATATAGTTTATATCAATACAAAGCTTCCCACTGCTTGTGATCATTTCATTTGCAAGTGTATATATTTTTTTGGTACGACCATTTTTTCCATCTGGAATCCCCAGTTTTACTGAAGTATTATGTTTCCATCCAGAAACATAGTCGTCTAGAAAATTATATCCTGCTATTTTTTGGAATTTGATCAAATGAAATAGTTACCTGCGTGCTTCTGTAACCAGCTTCTTGAAACTCTATTTACCTAAAGGAAGTTACATTCCTGACTTTTGATTATTAGCTAATTCTCATATTTACTTTAGCAGATACTCTCCAGGCTGATAGAATGTTCATCTCAAGTATTCCATAATTTAATACATCCAACTCTGTTCATATGAACTTGGAGGCATTTCGTAAAGCAGCTAGTGCTGGAAAAGTGAAATATTTTTCAGTGTATAGTCATGAAGCAAGATGGAGAAAGTCAGAAGTTGAGGTTCATTTGTTAAGAGGTTCTGCGTTTATATCTTCTCAAGTTTGTGCTAATGGTTTTGCCTTTGTTTTTTTTCTATGCATAATTCTGCGTTTTTATGTTAGAGAGGCTCTTCTCAAACAATTTTGTATTCGAAATTATTTCCACATGAAGGTATGTTAGCAGGTATGTTTGAATATGAATGCAAAATTAGAGGTGCACATAGAATGGTGTAAGCAATCTAAACATTTTAATGTAGAATTTTTGATTTTTCAAAATAAGATGATGCAATAAACCAAACAATTGNTTAATTAGTGATTCAAGGGAAGCCAGTTCATAGAAATACCAGTCCTTATCCCAAATCAAGTTAAAGCACAAATTGGAGCGAAACATCACACCTTTTCTTACTTAAAAAAACAAAACAAACATATGAGGGCATTATTTGCATAGAAGCATATCGATTGTGTCTCTCTACTCCAAGGGAGACATGTCTGATATTTGACACCCAGACAACAAAAACGGTGGCTCCATCGGTTTGACTACGGGAACGACCATAAGAGCCACAGGAAATCAAAAAGATGCGGGAATTAAAAATCTCACCTTTCAGATGCCGCGCTGATTGTATTGTGGGAAAACTTCACTGGCTCTCAAGAATGGCGTATGAGACTTCGCTTCTAGTAAAAAGTTTTGTAGGTTCAAGCCATTGAGATAAGTCAAAAAACGACGATATAGGATTGTTGACCAGATAAAATCGATATTGGATCTATCAGTACTTAAAAGAAAAAAAAACACATATGTGGTTTGTTTGATCGTAACTATTGTAAAGCTCCACAACAAAAGCAAGTTTATGAAGATCTGAAAAATTGTATTAAAAACAAGGCGCTCTACCGTAATTCGTAAGTCACAACTGATTTATAGAGATACTGTATCAATTCATTTGGTGAATCATGCTCTCTTAAACGAGTTCTCATTACCTATATGTCATACTTTTGTCCTCAACAATCCATAATTGCATCATTATCACTTGAAAATCTTTGGCATTAAAAGAAATACTATCAAAGCAGAAGACATTGAGTGTCGTTGATCAGCAAAATTCTCTTGTACCACATCCAGAAACAGGACAGATGATGCTACAAAGACAAAGAACTGCCGTACCCATATACAAAGAAGAAGAAGACAGCTAGTAATCCCAATCAGACAACCACCAAAGCTTAAGCAGCAGAAGCCATCATCTAGGGCCCGAAAGTTCATCTGGCCTGATATGAGACGTTGAATCCGCGATTACCCAATCAGCATGTGGATGAGGTGCATGGTTGAAGTCTTGCCGGAACATTTCTTCTCTCTGCCATTCTTCCCACCTCTCAGCCAACCCATCACCCTCCAGCATTCGAACCACTTCCGACATCTTAGGTCGTTCCACCGGAGAACTCTGTGTACAAAGGAGAGCTACTTGGATCAGTTGCTCCACCTCTTGTTCAATGAACTTTCCCTGCAGATCAGCATCAACCAGTGTTTCCAACTTTTTCTCCTTCAAAAGCCCCTTCACCTGTACCGCAACACAACTTAAGCATGTAATATCCATTAAAGAACAATGCAGCATAACTCACCCAATCTAGTAACATAACATCATCATCATTCGCAAGCCGAGCAAGATCAAAAGCTCTCTGCCCTGTTAATAGCTCCAGAAGCATCACCCCATAGCCAAATACATCTGTTTTCTCCGAAGATTTACCGGTAGAGAGGTACTCTGGAGCTATGTGACCAATGGTTCCACGCACAGCTGTTGTCACATGAGTATCTTTGTAGTCCATGAGTTTGGCTAACCCAAAGTCACCAACTACAGCTTCAAAGTCCTCATCTAACAATATATTTGCAGCTTTCACATCACGGTGAATTATTTTAGGGTCACAATGATCATGAAGATACGAAAGTCCCCTTGCCGAGCCTAGTGCTATGCGTTTTCTTATTGACCACTCAAGAGGAGGCTGCAATTCAGGTCGTTCTGGGACATGAGAAACAATTAAGAAGCAAGCTCCTTTAAAGGCAAGATCATATGTGATTACAAAAGTACAAGATAAATGAAAACAAGGTCACTACTAATACCTCTCAAGCACGAGGCAACACTTCCATTAACCATATATGGATACACGAGCAGCCTTTCTGTCGGTGTCATGCAGAAGCCACGCAGTCGGAGTAAGTTGCGATGCACGGCCATGCTGATCATTTCAACTTCTGTTTGGAACTGCAGCTCTCCACCTTGAGTACGCTCTTCTTTTAGCCTTTTAACCGCCACTAGTGAGCCATCTGTTAGTCGGCCTTTATAAACCTTACCAAATCCACCTCTACCGAGAATGTTCTTGTTGCTAAAATTGTCAGTTGCCACTTGGAGTTCACGTAGAGAAAATCGTTTAAGCTGTCCCAGATGAACTTCGGGATCCTCTTCAGCTGCAAGAAGATATATACATTTGGTGATAACAAAAAACAAGTGATAAATGGCAAGTGAAATTATCTATAAATTGACAAACCAGGAACATCAAAGAAATGATCTTGCGGCTTCCTTCTTCTGTACCAAGCAAGCGCAATTGCTGGAGCAGCAAATAAAACAGCAGCCCCAGCGGCCACACCTCCAGCAATAGCCCCTGTGGCTCCGTTTCCCACTGCAATGGTTTCCCAGAATTATTTTTAACAATGTCATTCTAGCACGATACAGTTGCAATTCAAGAATGCAGCATTCCTAAATAGGGGGGTTTGGGATTAGTATTTTGTACACATGGGAGGAACTAATAAAATACTAACAATGAAAATCATACATCATAAACAATAAAAATTTAAAATATATGCTCAATATAGCTGATCCTATAAAGCGCCATAAAGGATTGGTGTCCATTTATGCTGTCATGGTATACTGAAGGAAGGAGAAACCTCAGCAAAAAAAAACTAGCAGATAACACAAGTAGCATGCCCTAACCTGCAGGAGAGGGAGTCGCTGGTTGAACAGGGGGAGGAGGAGACGAGGGAAACGGAGCCAAGTTGTTGTTGGCAAAACTGAAAAAACATAGAGACGTTTCCAATAATATATTTCCTCTCACGCACTATACAATATCAAACGTAAACCTGATTGGAGTAAAAAGTTGAAATGATCCATTAAAAGGAACTGTTCCCGTGAGCTGATTACTTGAAAGATCCCTGCACATTAAAGCACAAACACAGAATAGAGGCATACATTAGAAGTTATAATATAAGTGAGAACAAGATAAAATCCAAAAAATGAAGATGATTCATTGACTCATTGCATACAGGACTTGAAGCGTTTGGATATTTGTTAGAGGCACGGGAATTTGTCCAGACAATGTGTTATTGTTGAGCCTCCTATATGGTTCAAAGATAAGAAGTAATTTATGGGATCAGCATCATGACAACCAGTCCACAACAATATTGTAATCGCTAAAAGCAGGCTTTAGTTGTAAATGGTACACACTCCTAAGCACCAATGCTCAGCAGTATATCTAAAAATGGAATGGCACTTCCATTCATAGCATTTCAAATTCATATTCATTAAATAAATTCCTGCTAAGCATGGGGCAGCAATTTCAAATAATACCACATAAGAAAATGTACAAGTGTATCTTATGAGAAACAGAAAATAAAAGGTTATGTATTTAAGGGTGAGTAAAACATACAGAAAACGTAAGTTTCGAAGGTTTCCCAGTGTTTCGGGAATCGGACCACCTAGTCTGTTCAGATAAAGATCCAAACTAATCAAGTTGGTCAAGTTTCCCAACTCAATTGGAATTCTCCCGCTTATATTGTTACTATAAAGTTCCCTGGCAAGAAGGAGAAGAATGAAATGATTCAATTACATGTCCTGCCTAATAAGGAAAACAGAGAACATGTAACTTCAATCTATACTCAAAAAATATGCTTACAGATACTGTAAGTACGGTAATTGACCAAGCTGAGGAACTAGTTGTCCAGATAAATTAGCATTACCGAGATCTCTGTGAAAAAATTGTTAATAACAACGAATAAGGTGATATATGGCGGTATAGCAGCCACACAAGAATGTAAAATCGGTGATAAGGAAAACAAAACTTACACTCGTGTAACGAAGTTGTCAGTGTTACATGTAACATGAAACCAAGTACAAGGATTGACAAGGGTTGGATCCCAACTCTGAAGTACGTTGTTAGGATCAACTAGATTTCTTCTCAGTATATTCAAGGCATCCCCTGTTAATATCAGTGCATCCAAGATGCGGTTAAACTTACGCAATCTGTACATTACATAATCATTGACTAGAAAAACAAGAGCAATGCGTGCATATCCACTGAAATAACTTTGACTGAGATAGATGATACAGTTGGTTTATCAAATGTGAGGATGAGTTTTAGAGATTCAAATGCAATTCCCATCAATGATGATTATCTAAAAAAAGAACTAGGAATCAGGTGGGTTCTTGATGGGAAAAATATCGGAACTGTAAACACACAAAGTCCACCCATCAATAAACCACGGTTTAGTATGGAAATTCATCGATTTCTTTCATAAAATTTAATTCAATTTAACGTCGAGTAACATCACCAAACTCACAGAAAAACTGTAACTAGAGGAATTCAAAAATCGGAAATAACACAATTAATTTGAAAACAAACTAGATACCTTCACCGTTGGAAGAAGTCGGATAAAATCTTGCAAAACCCAGAATTAAGAAGAGAAATCTGGACGGGAAGATCGTGGCCATCGACCAACGATCCATGAAAATTATGATCCAAACCAACCCCCTAAAATTCCAGATTCATCATCAAACCTATATCAGATCCACTTTCATATTCCAACTACAACAAACATCTAGCCCACCAAACCGATCACCAAGACAATAATTTTCTGGGAAAAATTATAAAATGCAAGAGAACAAACTGCAAATCAGAAAACGCGCTACTGGATTCAGGTTAATCAGCTTCACAAAGCAATAACTGAAATCAGTCTTACAAATATACAACAGTACCCAGAATAAAAAATATTTTTTTTTTAAAAAATAATCGATTTAAGTAAATTTGTGTGAAGGATGTAGCCAGTTTCTGGGGAGAAGAAACAGTGCAAAACTGTATTTTATTTCAATTTCATCATTAATTTTATGATGTTGAGCTGTATTATACTGTTTATCTTTCGATTTCCATTCNCTGAACCCAAGGAATATAGGTGATTTATACGTTTTGCTGGCAAACTTATTAATATTGTTAATAATTTCGCTTTCTTTGTAAACATTTATAACATTGTCATGCAAATCAGGTCATTATCTTGAAATGGATATACACGACTGCTCAAAAATTGGCTATGATCTTCCTCTTGTAACTCGTAAGTTTCTTTTCCCACTATATAATTAATTCTCAATCATTCTATCTATTCCTCCATTACAGTGAATATGAACGGTTTCTTTCTGAGTTAATTGCATATGCTTTCCTTGGTGAGCAGTCATCACTATTGAACCAGGTGTCTACATCCCTTACAATTATGTGTTCCAGAGAGGTACATCTACCCCTTCACTGAGTTTGAGTTACTTTGTCTTTGTTTCTCTCTATTCAAATTGATGTTGAAACTTCCCCGGACAATCTTTCTTTCCTACCATATTTAAAATAAATGACCATTTTTCCGCAACTACACACACCGAAAACATGGCCAATGCTCCATTTTGTGTCTGAGTGTGATCTTCATGTCATTTATAAATCATGTCTTTTCAAAACATACTTACCATTCATGTTTTTAAGCTAGTTCAACTTTGTGTTTCTTTTAAATAATGCAGTGTTGAGCTCCAATTCGGGCACTGTTCACATTTTCCATTATCACACTTGACACAAATGACCATCAACATGATTGTCTTCTGAATATTGTGTATCCTAACAAAGGAATACAAATGTATGCTCAGAACAAGTAGGGAGCACAATTGTGTTATAAGAATCATCATCATCAGATCATGAAATCAGGTATCGAGGCTTAATGGTAATGATAGAAGATGAAGTTCTGATCACTGAATCCGGATGTGAGGTAAATTCTCCATGTTTTCTACAACTTCAAGCCCCCCTTTCGAACATTACCATGAGGTTTTTCTCCATGAATGAACGACTAGGTGCTCACTGCTTCGGATTCAGAAACAGAGATCGCAGCACAAGTTCGAGAAGATTAGCAAGCTGTTCAGTACGGTAAAGAGGTCACGGCTTTTATCCAAAACGGGGAGATCAAGAAGCTAACTGGAGTTAAAAGCATAGAGCTCCTCATCTGTGCTAATCATGCGTTGACACAAATCTTTAGAACTCCCACCCCACTGTTTGTACAACTCCTCTTTCCATGCTTTTCAACTAGAAAGGACGTGGAAATAAATGATTAATTAGAATTAGGGATAGCATTGATGGGTTGAAGGAATAGTATCAAATCTAATTCCAAAAAATAGTTAAAATCAAAATTCAATATTTTTGTGTAACTTAAAATCAAAGTAAGTGAATCTAAAATTAAACCAAATTATCCATTCTAATTTTTACAAAAATAAATTTATGGTGTATTTTGTAGATATTGTAGAAAGTAATTTATGTAAAAACATAAATATAAATACAAACAGAAATATTAATATAAATTATGAATTGTTCTGTAAAATTTTTAGAATGTACAAATAATTTATAAAAATAGATGAGTGTTTTATTGTATAAGTAGAATTATAATTTATGTATTAATCAAATTACTTTTCTACCATTATATTTAGTTAATAATAAATTATTAATCGAAATTTTATATGATTATCACAAAATATGATATTCGACATGACTACCATCGAGATGATAACTCAGTTCTGCATCATTTAGTCTAATTTTCCAATAAACATACATTGAAATAAAAAAAAAAATCAATTTTCGTCTAAACCATGATGTTTCCATAAATTTGCATGTAAACAATTGTGTTACGATTGTTTACACTTAGAGACAGAAATGCAATGTTGGATATATGATGCAAAAGTTGGATTTATCAATGTTTTCATAATGGTCCGGAATTACGTACCGATTCGGTATACCTCTGATATACCGAATGGTACCAGATTTTATTTTTTGTAAAAAAAAATATTTAATGAGTTTTTTAGATTGAACTCAAAAGTACTGAAAATCAACCCTAATATCCGGTACCCGATAGTACCAAAAAAATACCGGTGAAGCTCGTTATTTGACGTACCGAATAGTATATTGTCATCCGGTATGAAAACATTGAGATTTATAATGAATCTCTCATACCTTGCATAGAGTTTGCATTCAAACTTCAAATGTCAAAAATTATATACAAAAAATAAATAAATATATTTTAATAATTTCAAAAACTAAAAGTAAAAGTTGAAATTAAAAATAAAATTTATGTTGTTTTTTATTCACCGGTACCAAAAAAAATACGGGTGAAGCTCGTTATTTGACGTACCAAACAATATATCGCCATCTGGTATAAAAACATTGAGATTTATGATGAATCTCTCATACCTTGTGTAGAGTTTGCATTCAAACTTCAAATATAAAAAAGCTGTATATAAAAAATAAATAAGAATATTTTAATAATTTCAAAAACTAAAAGTAATACTTGAAATTACAAATAAGATTTATATTATTTTTTATTTATAGTTATAAAAATTGAGAAATAGAATGAAAAATATGATATATTCTTCAACTTGATAAATTTCTATTTCCTAAAATAAAAAAACATAAACATAAATAGTACACAAGACAGCCTTAATTTCATAAGATTAATTATTAATTGATTATAAAAAGATAATTAAACAATATTGATATATTATTAACAAGTGAATAAATCAGCAAATTGTTGTTGAATACTAAACTCAAATACGATAAATTATCTATGTGATTAAAATAAAGTAATTGCATGGTAGTTACAAAATTAGAAAAGAGCAAGTAGTTTGAAAGTTTCTTGTATTAGATAAGATTTAGAGTTTTTATATATTGTTGCATGATAAAATGTAATAGATATGAAAAAGGTAATTGAAGTACCTTCAAGTTTCAAATTTCAATCCATATGTTTCTTTCTTTGAACTTATTTGGAGCATTTCATCAAACACTTGGTGTGCAGAAATTAGATGAATTTTTGAAGACTGATTTTGTGAATCAATCCTAACCATTGTACTCCAAACACAAATCAACATAAGAATATATCACAATCTTCCAACAATTGTATCCCTCGGAAACTCTTCTGAACAATTCAAGTTCTTTGAATCCTTTAGTCAGCTTATCAATCTTCCAACAATATTTCACAAAGATAGTCATACCTTTTGGATAAGGAAAACGAATAAAAGAACCAAACCCCTTAAAGGGCAGATAATATGGGCGCCACTCCATTAATGAAAATAACAGATAGTTTCAATGATACTATGTCACGATCTTGGATCGTAACCGATGAATAGACGAAAGGGTGAGGTAGAAAGTAAGAAGGAAATAAACAGAAGAAAGGGATGAAGGAGCATACGCAGGTAGAGGGGAGGAGAACGGCGAAAGAGCCAAAGGGAGAAGATATAATTTGGATAATTTCGATAGATAAAATGTTTAACATGATACACACAGTTTTTATATCTTAAACGATACAAATAAACCCAATAAAGCCCAATACATAATGGGTTCAAACCTTGGAAAATCCGAGCCCATATTCTTCATAATCTTTCAATTTATCCGATTCATGGACGTCACATTACCCTCTCCTCGAAACGATCGTTGACCCCAACGATCAACTTCAAAGATCTATTCATCCTTATGTATGGAATACAACATTGAAATGTGAATTTCCATAATAATATCCAAAAGAGTAGTTCCAAAATTAGCCTCGGTTGAATTTGATTCATCACTAAAGATAAGTGAAGCATTGGTGGCATGAGTTCTGTTGAGGTTATTGTACCATAAACAGATATCATATGGCAAGAATCAAAATAAATATGATCTCTACATTCAGTTTCTTCATTTTCAACGATAGGATCATGCTTCCTTTGAATAGATTGCTTCAAATTGTAAGAGTACTCTTGCTTATCAAATGTTAGAGAATCAACATTGAAAAGTTGAAGGTCAAACTCGTTTAACGAATGATGTAAATCAGATTCAACCACCTCATAGTCTAATATTGAGCATCCAATATAGATCTCCTTCAGATATGAAAATCTAAATTCTTGATGGACAACAATATAAGCGTTTGCAACAACAAAAGTTAGTGTTATTAACGAGCGCCCTTCCGAACATAAATCATTAGATCAATGGATGCCACCTAGTTTTTTCTCCAGATTCCATAATAAGAGGGTATGGTGAGATCCTTCCAAAATCTAAAACCTTCATCCATAGGAAAATATCCGAATTTTGGATCTTAACTTCCATAAGTACACTTGTGAATCTCTTCGGTCTATCAACAATTTGACTTCTAGGTTTCTTGCTTGACCAATTGAGATCTGAACATTAGTGTCGTATATGCTACACAAATAATTCTCTCTTTGTTTCTTAACTTTCCTAAGCAGCCATATCAATTGACTGAATAATCTCATAAAGATAACATCAGGAATCTTAAGAACATTTTCTTCAACCAAGGATTGAACTAAGACAAAATCCAGATGGTAATTCAAAACAGAATCATTTATATCATAAAACAACATGCTAGCATTGAGGATCATACTCACTTCATATAGTTTAACTCTAATTGCCAAAGCATTTTCAGAATCATGCTTGTATGCTTTCGGAATATGATGCAGATAAATAAGTTCAAATGAAGCTAGCATTTTCTCCTTGGAATTATCGTTTGGGTGTAGCTTTACATCCAATAGAAAGTGAGCATATTCCATTGTTGAATATACGAATTAGAGTATATTAATTGAAGGGATAAAAGACATACCTCTCTCCTGCCTTTCCATTAATTTTCTGGACATACTCATGATATTAAGAAAGTTGACATTAGCAATTCTGTCCAAAAGTATGTTATGCTCAATAATATATCTGATAACGAGTGCATTTTCAGTTGATGTGTGGAACTTCTCAAAGTGCAAATCTTGATGAAAGTTCCTCTTGTACTTATCAATCAATGTATTGAAGCATTTCAGTATTCTCTTGATAGCTTTTCTTTTGTTGATTTTCCCTGCAACCAATTTTGAGCAGAAAATTCAGGGTTGAATATATCTCTCAAATCAAGGTTTTCTTCAAGAAATGAATCCAATAATAGGATGTTCCCTCCAATAAATTGTACATATGCTCTACACTGAGGGCATAAAACACAAAAATGTTTCTTTTGACACATTTAACCACTCTGAGAAACATCCTTTGCAAAAAGTGTGAAGACATGGAGTCATTGTCACAACATCTTCACATAAATTGATACATATAGAACACTTCGTGTGGTCGGGATCTAGGCTTATCTTTAGCTGCTTCTTGAAAATTTCCGATGTAGGCATTATTTTAATCATGTACCTTGAAGATCCATCAGGTTCATTCCCTAGAATTATCTCATTGCCACATCTTATGATTACAAAATCACCAGGTTGAATAGTTGTGCTATTCAATATCAGAATAACTGAAGTGCATAGGTATTTTTCTTTTTTTGATTTTCCCTTACAACCAATTTTGAGCAGAAAATTCAGGATTTAAACTTTTCCTACTCTTAGCCGATCTCTTCAATCTCCAAGGCAACATGCATACTACTCCCTTTTTCATTGGCAATTTCAATCTTGAGTTTCTATTCTTGCCATTGGGAGAATTATCAAGAGTCCTGCTAACAAATCTATCATGGACTCTTTCGCATAGAGGATCCTTTACTTCGGCTAATTTTTGAGTGTCTAAGTTACAAGGAGCAACATCAACTAATTTCCAAGAAGACCAAGTTATTTTTTCTGTATTACCCACAAAATCTTGAGTTATTTCTAATGGCATCGTAATACTCTCTCGTATTTCCTCGTAAACTTGTGAACGTTGTTCTTCTTCGGGTGATTGTAGGCCTCAGTTAGAATTGCGCTCAATGTAAATCAGAGTTGGCTTGCTGTTGAACGATTGTTGAGGGATTCTGACTCCCAATACATAGCGTTTTTGTGTAAATGCGTGGAGTTCTTGAGACATAGTGAAGAGCTGATGCAGAGAGATTCACTGCTTTCCTTAATAATTTTATTCATTCTCTTTTCAAAGCCCCATAACTGCTCATGGATTGATTCTTGTAAATCAAGTGGGGTAGACTTACAATGCTGGAGCTCGATCCGGGAATGATAATCATGCTCCACATTTCTCTTGTAAGCTGCGTTGGGACGGATTTCAGGGAACATTTTATCACAAGAATCCATTCTGTCCGAGGTTCAAAAGCTCCGACACCACTTGTCACGATCTTGGATAGTAACCGATGAATAGACGAAAGGATGAGGTAGAAAGTAAGAAGGAAATAGACGGAAGAAAGGGATGAAGGAGCAGACGCAGGTAGAGGGGAGGAGAACGGCGGCAGAGCCAAAAGGGAGAAGATATAATTTGGATAATTTCGATAGATAAAATGTTTAACAAGATATACACAGTTTTTATATATTAAATGATACAAATAAATCCAATAAAACCCAATACATAATGGATTCAAACCTTGGAAAATCCGAGTCCATATTCTTCATAATTTTTTAATTTATCCGATTCGGGGATGTCACATATCAAATAGCTCTGTATTTCTCGAATACAAGTGTCAAGTTTGCAAAGCCGTAAGCATTTTTCATTCGTTTCCATCACAAGAGAGTAAAGTTCTTCCTGGGATATTATTGAAGAGGCAAATGGAAAGTTCAAACAAGTGACCAATTCCACAATTATATCAATGAAAATCAAATAAAATAAAGATAAAAACTTCAAACTTCTGAAAAAGACTCGTGTAGAATCAAAACGATAGAGAAGGCAAAATCTTATTAAAATTATAAGTATGACATGTTTTCAGTGGAAGTAATTAACAGGTACTACTCTTTTGTAAAGCATCATACAAACATATTTCCAACGACCAGGACAAAATATCCATACATAAAATGATGAAAATCTACCACATGATGACCACGTACGAGTAAGGTCACTAACATAACCATGGTATTCACAGCCTACATCCATGAGAACAATGCCGCCTTCATGTATCTGTAAACTTTTGGTCAACTTCATTAAGACAAGAAAAACAAATATTAGAAAGAAAACAAAAATTAAAGCATTTTACATTCCCTGACTTTTAAATTCTAAGCTAGAAACAAAAGTATTAAATGCTTCAAAATGGGCATGATGGTTTTCAAGTAATGTATCTAATATATAAGCTTCAACCAGACAATGAAATTATATTCATGAGATCATAGGGATTCTTATGAGATAAAGAATTGTTAAACTCTATGTTGCAATATTATTGAATCTAATGGAGTTGTTCATAAGTTTCTTTGTGGAGAAACCTCAAATATAAGAAATGAAGATGATGATTTATGAACTAATTTGTGTATGAATGATATCCATTTTACAGGTGAGGTTTTGGTAATAGATCTCAATTTTCAAATTTCTTCAAATTGAGCATAATACTTAATGAAGGTATCAAATCTTGAGCTTGTATTTCATTAATGAGAACACTATCCATGTTTAGTCATTCGGATTGTTATTTTTCTGCTTTTTAGACTTATTTTATACATATAACAAGTATTAATATTTTATCCCTTGAGTTCTTCACATTAAATTTATTTTTATTTAAACATTAAAATTTGTAATTCATTATAATCACGACCCTTTAACATTGTGTTATGATCCCAATCTAATGTCTGTCTAAACTGACTTTGAAGGTAAAGTCCCATCTGTGAATTTATTCATAAGCTACACATAACAAGTCACCAACAGAACAACAAGCATCTCAACAGGATAGGGTAGCACAATTATAGATAATGGGTTCTTTCTCAAGGCTCGAAGGTCATGCCCTCCGCTTCTTTCCTCACTGATTCAAACAACACAGATGACAAATATCTTTCTCCAAAGCTCGGAAAAATGGTCACAATAAGCTTTCCAGCATTCTCAGGACGTTTTCCAACCCTAATTGCAGCTGCAGCAGCGGCACCTGATGATATGCCCACCTGTAAACCACACAGGCATATCTTGAACTAATTTGTGTGACAATAAACGAGGCTTGTTCATACTCATAAATGTGTTACTCACCAATAGCCCCTCTTTCACTGCGAGGAGCTTTGCTGTTTCTATGGCCTCTTCACTAGATACCTGGAAAAGGGCAAAACTCATCACATTGAATGATTTACCTTGAATTGCCAGAAAATGACACTTTACGGTGATTCCTCTTAGGTTTAAACCCTTACCTGAATGATTTCATCTATGAGACCCA
Source organism: Utricularia reniformis (assembly GCA_009725065.1). NCBI lineage: Eukaryota > Viridiplantae > Streptophyta > Magnoliopsida > Lamiales > Lentibulariaceae > Utricularia > Utricularia reniformis. The sequence continues at coordinate 115,683 of RWGZ01001437.1, forward strand.
CTTCCAGAACACCAGGAATAAAGCCAGCACCGATTCCTTGGATCTTATGAGGACCTTCAAAACAACACCATTATCATTCACAACTCAGCCCCACCAACCGAGGAAGCTTTTTTTCTTTTTAAACCCAATGTATCTCCATTGTATTAAATACATGAGGCTTTCAGAATTCTGGAGATAAAAAAAACTCGGCGCCCTGTCCTCTAGAAACATATTTACAACAAAAAAAACAGTCTGCAAAAACAAAAAAACATGTTCCTTGGCCAAATTAGAATGTAAATTTCTCCAGGCAATGAAAGTCATATGCCAATCATCCCTAATATCTGATGTCTTAGATCACTAACCTGGCTTCCCTCCAGAGAGAACAGAGCTTTCAGTAGGCTCTACAGCATATATCTGAAACATGTTACAATAGTTAATTGCAAGTTGCATACAAGAGATGGAAAGGAAAAATACGAACTAGTAGTGACAGACCAAAGAATAAATCCTCATGATACACACGTTACATGCAGAATGGTGTGTGTTGTGTTACAGACACTGAACTACATGAAATTGGTTGTTCAGCGTGAAACCTTTATATCCGGGTTCTGTTCCTTCATATATTTACCAGCACCAGTAATCGTGCCACCGGTACCAACACCAGAAATAAATGCATCAATTTTCCCATTTGTTCCTGTCCAGATTTCAGGCCCAGTGGTTTCATAATGTATCTGGAAAAAATCAATAAAATATAAGGAAATTAAATTTATTTCTGGACACTAGACAGCAGTCCAAATAGAAACATTGTAAATGCAAGGTTAACGGAGACAAATGGCAATTTACTTTTGGGTTAGCAGGATTTTCAAATTGCTGAAGGATGAAAGAATTCTGAGTCTTATCTCGAATTTCTTCAGCTTTTTGAACAGCCCCTTTCATTCCCTTAGCAGGATCTGTCAGCACCAACTCAGCCCCAAAAGCACGGAGAATTATTCTGCGCTCAAGAGTCATTGAAGCAGGCATGGTAATGATGAGCTTGTAGCCTTTAGCAGCAGCCATGAATGCCAAGCCAATACCAGTGTTACCACTGGTAGGTTCAATCAGCACACTCTTCAGAAGCATCACAGATTATTTTCCCACATAAGCCTCATTAAAATCAATAATTCGATAGTCGATGCTGTTTCAATGAAATGTTTAACTAATTTAAGACATAGGAATCTACCTCTCCAGGTTTGATGAGTCCTTTCT
>RWGZ01001438.1:0-82553 GCA_009725065.1 Utricularia reniformis
AATTTAGTGACGTTTTTGTGTATCGGAGCTTTCACACGTGCGTTATTTAGAATCTTTGTAGATACGACGTTGGAGTTTTACGTGGAAACCGGAGTAAACCTAGAGAAAAACCACAGAGGATAAACCCACTCTGAATTCACTATAAACAGTTTACAGATTACAAACGAAGGTTGAAATGTGTACTCTAGCTACTTTCAGTCTTCCCTGATCATGATCTTTCCGGTGATGATCTTGGCTTCAACCGTTCTCTGTTTTTTGTGTTACGCTACTCCATTGCCGTGCCATTACCCGACTTTTATTTTGCTTAACTGCCACATAAACTGTTTTTTGTACTTGGACTTGTATTACTTCTAGTCCAATCACTTCCGACCCAAGTTATCTTTCAATGTGGGTCTGAGCGTTGTCCAACCCACAAAACATAAGAAGAAGGAATGAAATGGGATGATCATTTGAATTCCTTATGAAGTACATGTTATTAGATTTTTAGATGTATCGAATATGCTCAAATATAATATATCGTAAAAAACTTGAAGAAATCAATTTACAATGGTTCAATGACCCTTTTTAGTTATTCACTCCTTTTTTAGTAACAGTTTTAATAGAAAATTTGAATAAATCAATTAGAATAATTTAAAATTATTTTTATAAACCAATTCAATATTAAATTTTAATTGAAAGATTTGAATTGGACCTTATCCTGGGTTGGATCCTATGTTAAACGGACACCATCACGGTGCTACGGGGATTAGGGGACTCAGACTCGAGGACTCATATTTGTTAAAGAGTTCGACTCGTTAATATCAATTATTTTTTTAATTAAAATATAAAATTTTAAAAAGATATTTGTTGTTAACATGGTTTATAATTAATAATATATAAAATTATACTTATCTAATTATATTATACAAAATAATAAATTACTACCACAAATATATATGATAATTAATGTATAAAACCTGTAAAATATCGAAATAATTGGTATAAACTATATTATATTCCAATAATACTGATATAAAACTAATTTTTTAAACATTAACGAATTATATTAATATATATGAATAACAACAAATTTAAATAATGACTATTTCAAAATAAATAATAATAAATTTAAATATAAAAAACGGACTCATGTCCAACAAGTGTCCGAGAAAAATCGGTATCCTAGAAGAGTTCGATGCGGATTCGACTTCCGGAGAGAAGAATCCGTTTAACATGGGTTGGACCTTCAAATAAAGCCCATTGTTTTCATTTAATCAAGAATTTATCCTATCGGTGCCGGGGTTTTGGGGTTGAGCCCCGCCGTGGATGAGTTGGTGGCGCTGTTCATAGATGAGATCAGGCAGGTTGAAATGTAAAATACAGAATTAATGAGGGTTAGGGCTGGACGCGGAGGTGGCGGAGCAGGTCACCGGCGATAGGGAACACCGAGGAAGATTATGCAGTAACAACACAAAAGGGATTCTTTTTTTTCTTCACTCCGGCCGATCCATTTTCATGGAACATCAATACTATACAAAACACAAGAACCATATATTATATAATGCGACGAATTACAGTAATAATCCTTATTGTCAAATGATCTGGATCATCCTTATTCTAACACCGGTGAAGTTCCCGGTACCGGGAATGAATAACAGCTATCGCAATAGCAAAAGACTGCAAATTCGATAACCTTGACTGAAAATCAATACTATAAACTCCTTCTCTTACACTCTCCATCTTCCAAACAGCCGCATCTTGTCTCGATTCCTGTAATAATTTTCAATCATCAGTTAAATAAATAAACAATTTGCAGATTATATAAACTCGTTAGATTATCTAAACCTTTATGAAAAGATTGAATGAATCTGAACTGTTATATTTAGATTCAAGTACTGTTAATGGACATCCCATATCCCAGCCACCGCAATCACACTCCCCACCGGAGATCCATCGTTCTACGAGCGTCGAAGGGTTACCAGAGCTTCCTTTTGTTCTTCCATGTATACCCGCAGGGATCAAAACATTCATGCTCGTCGAACATTCACCGTTTTTTCGGTTGTTTTCTGAAGATTTCTTGAGGAAATTTAATCCCCATCCTGAATCATTACAAATCTCCCTTATAACAATAGCTGCATTCTCATGGCTTGTAAGATCATTCTTTTCATCAGAATGATCCGAAAGCGCAGTTTTACCCGAATTTCTCGATATCGAAAGCTGTTTCTTGAACATATTTGTCATGTTTCTTGTTAATCTGCTCTTTCTAGTGTTATTTGAGTTGATCTCCTCGTCGTTATATGCATATAGAATGAACTTAGTCTCTTTGATTTGCTCCAAATTTGAGCATAATGTGAGTGATGTACAGACGAGCATTGTCGCTACCGTTTCGATCTTCATCGAATCATGATCTTTTTTTCGCTGTTTTCCCGAATAGAAAGTGTACACACAGTCTAAAGATTTATCATTCGAATATTCGGCTTTCGAAACACTTGCCGTATAAACCTCTTTCTTGTCTTCAACACTGAAAATATGATAAGGAACTTCATCTTTCCGTGTACACTCAAGTTTTCCTTTAGAACTAAACTTGTCTGAACTCATACTCGATCCAAAACCGAATACCGATTCGTACTCAGTCTCACCGGACAACAAATATCTGAATTGAAGTCGAGGAATAGTCGACGAACTAGCATTCAATTCAGTAGAACCAAACTCTTTAACCAATGAACTGCTCAAATTCTTTCGAATATCGATGATACTATCGATTTTTCGGTCAGTGATGATCGGATATTTGACGAGGAACGTATCAGAAACATCGGCTTTATAATCATGTATAAGTTCAAGATAACGAAGAACATATTTCTCACCAGAAGTCGTAATTTGCTTCGGAATACTCGGAAAAAGAAGCTCGATTCTACATGAATTGAGTCTCGTAACAGTTGATATAAGTTTTTTGTCTGAATCTAGACAATTTGTACATGTAAGAACAAGACTTTGTTCCCCTTTTGGAGTTTCTTTATCCATACGAAGCATCAAGATCCAAATCACATATTTAGAAGCAATTCTCTGTATCAAATAAACACATAAATCAACGGTAGTTGAGCCAAATATGTATACGAAAATGGAATTCGTAGCTAACAGATCAGAATCACATGAGAAAATAACATGGACATTACATGCTGCTAAAACCGCAAAGTTGTTAAATATTTTGCAAAATCACAATTAAACTTGTGGGATTTTGTCGTTAGAACGCGATTTTGAATGAAGATTCAAAGAATTTGAATATTGATAACCTGAAGGTTTTGAATTCAAACGAAGAATCCCAGCCCAGACACAGAAATAAAAGTGAGAGGTGGTGACCTGCAGATTCCCTGTAAACAAAATGACAAAAGAAGGAAGAAGACTTTGTGTTCGAAGAATTCAAAATTAAACAATGGCTTAAGACACGTTTTCAGCACAGTAGGTCCCACGCACTACAATGGATTCTTTCTTCCTTTAACAGAAGAAACCCAGAAAAAATGTTCATCGTTTTGAAATTGCAGAGAGAGTGAGAGGAGGTGGTAGAAATAATGGGAAGGGTGAGAATGAAAAACAAAGTGGACCCTTTAATGGTGTTTCAGAGACATGTGACCCCAAAAGGTAGATTTGTTCTGCTCTGATCAGATCAGCTTCTTCTACTTCAAAAAATGTTATGTTCCACCGCAAAGACAACTTTTTTATCTTACAAACATTTATTGTCTGCGCATTCGATTCCATTTTATAACCAATTTTTCTGTGTTTTATTGCAATCAATGTTTTCATATCGGTCCGAAATTACGTATCAATCCTAATCGGTGTGAGCGGTATCCGGTATACCGGTTTATACCAAATATTATTTTATTTTATTTTTTAAAAAATTAATATTTAATTAATTTTTTAGGATCAGACCTGAAAAAACCTGGAAATCGATCATAATACCCGGTACCGAGTGGTACGAAAAAAAATACCGATACCGAGTGAAATTTGACGTATCGAACCGTATACCGTCAAATATGAAAACACTGAAATGTAGAATGAAGATGTTGATTGATGGATTTCAAACTCAATTCAAATCCATTTAAATCTTGAAAGTGAAACTCTATCACTGTGTATTAATTAATTATCACTATTCCTACTTAGTGAGAGTATAATCAATATTTTAAATTTCCGGTATACCGGAAATTTCGGACGTACGGGTTTCGGTCGGTATTTTGGCAAAATACCGACCGGTATTGGTATTTTTCAGGTTTTATGGGTCGGGTTTTGTGGGTTGGGTTAGATTTTATATTAAAAAAAGTAAAATATGAATACTTTATAATTTATTTTAATATTTCCGGTACGGATCCGGTATACCAATCCAATGAGCTTGTCCAGTATACCGACCGGTACCGGTATTTAAAACATTGGGTAGAATCTACTAATCAAAAAATTCTTTAGGTAAATGAGTTGATAATTGTCAACTTTGTTTAATTTTTAAAGTTTGATTTGAAGAATTTAAACATAACTTAAATCCATCGCTTTAAAATCCAATCAAGTTCGCCGGTTTGATGAAGGGGTCAATTTTAATATAAAATATTTGTAATTATATTTTAATAATTATTAAATTTCTTTAAAAAACTAAATTAAATTACTGATTTCAATAGTAACATCGGTTCGATATCAATTTAACAATGATTTGAAGGCATGAAAAAAATTTCAGTTCAACGAATGAATCGTTATTTGAGAACAATAGTTTATTCGATGTTGTAACATGTTAGATCTGCTAAGTGTGGAGATCGATATTGATATCGATCGGTCACACTTGGATGACGATCGGCAATGTGGTCGATCGGGGCACATATTGAAGATGGGATGGTCGGTATTGGTATCGATCGGTTTATGACCGAAGTACGCAATACCGAATGTGACAAAGGGACCGAAGCAATCGGTAGAAGACCGAAACATGTGATCCGAATATATGAGATGAAGGCAATCGGTCGAGAACCGAACTGAGATATGGTGGGGTCAACTGGTCAAAGATATCGGTAGTTATGGAAGGAGATATTAAAAGAAATAATATCATATCAAATCTATATATATAGACGCATATATATGATTTGATTATGGATAATCATATATGGAGATATGATCAAATATTAGGAATATTTAATTGCTACCTTAATATTTCAACCACTTCATCTATATAAAGGGGTCTTAGAGTTCATTCTCATGTACTTCAATACTTTTGTATTTCGAGTTTTCCTCTTCGTATGTGTGTGTTGTAATCTTCTCAAATGATAGTGAATTTGGCCGTTTTCCGTCGGTCACGTGGTTTTTCCCTTTATGGGTTTCCACGTTAATTTATTGTGTCGTTGTTTTTTCTTTATTTTAATTCTCGGGTTCTACTTAATCTATCGAGGTTGATCGCACACATGTTTAATTCCCAACAAGATCAATTCCGAATTAAATTTGTCCTAATTGATTGAACTAATTTGTATGTGTTGATGGGTTTAGGGTTTACGAGTTTAGAGTTATTTCCTTTATGAAAAATCGATTCTCAATCATTGGGTAGCTTTTGTTTGAGTAGAGAAAGTATCTTTATCATATATAAAATCTATATTTATTTAATTATTTTTTGTGGTCATCAATATTTCTTGATTATTTGGTCAATATAATAATTTTCAATTAAATAATTAAAGATTTGAATACTAAACAGACAGCAGTTAAGCATTTGTAAGATAATTTGGATGGTCTTTCACTTTCTTAATTAATAGCTACTTTAAGTTTGTCTAATATGATAATGACATCATTTGATATGATCTTAGAGGGCAGAATTGTAATTAATGCATCCAACATATTGAACATATTTTAGATGATTTAATGTTATATTTTATTTATTTTTATTAGTATTTACAATTTGTCAATAAGATAATGTTTCTGATTCTCAACTGAAGCAACATACTCCCAACAGCGAAACTTTGGTTGTAGAATTTCTTCGTCCCAACAGCGAAACTTTTTCTTATTGGGCCCATACATTTTGCGGTTCTATTTATATTTGGGCTTTACCACGTCATTGGCCCATATAGTAAACCTTATCCCACAATCATATCCTATTGGCTGAAAATCTCCCTATGGGGCCCACATCTCTTCACTTCCAAATTCCAAGTTTTTTTCTCTTGGAGGGTGAAGTTATCTTTGTGATCGGTATCTACTTCCACTTAGAATTTCAACTGGAATGGCGGCCGCCGCTGCAGCCGCGCTGTTCTCGTCCTTCTCCGCTTCAATGCACGGCTTAAGGTCCGTAACCGGAAAATCCTGGCCTTCCGATCATCTAATCAGAATTCCATACTCAAGATCGATGCAGATTGAGCCAATTTCCCGTTATCTTGGAATCGAATTGACTGCTATTGGAGTTTTCTGCCGTACTATGAGGAATACTCGCACATCCGCCGCTGTAGCGCAAGAAGAGGTGGCTTTGAATACCGCGGTAGATAAGGATGAAACGGAGGGAGAGGTACCGAATGATGGATCGTTCGTTGAAGAGATTGACGGCGTGAATACAAAGCTGTACTTCGGGAATCTTCCTTACAGTTGTGATAGTGCTCAGCTTGCAGGTCTCGTTCAGGAGTACGCTAGTCCAGAGATGGTTGAGGTAACATTTTTCAATTGAACCAGAAACACATTTTCTTTTGATGTGCTTTTGTGGTAAACATGTTTGTTAAAATGCCGCGCTGTAGATCGTTAATCTATCCCGCACAAATCTGTGTTTATGATTGATTTGTGAATACTTATTAGCAAAACTTGCAGGTTCTCTACGACAGGGAAACTGGAAGAAGCAAAGGATTTGCATTTGTGACCATGACCACCGTGGAAGAATGCGACGTCGTTATCCAGAATCTTGACAAAACCGTGAGAATCTTCCCAAAAACTAGTTCCACATACCTTCTTATATGCATTCTCTTGGATGTTGTTACAGGAATTTGGCGGTAGAATAATAAGAGTAAACTTCTCGGACCAACCTAAACCGAAGGAGCAACTTTATCCAGAAACAGCCTACAAGCTCTTCGTGGGAAATCTAGCCTGGTCTGTAACATCAGAAAGTTTATACCAAGCGTTTGAAAGGTACGGAAATGTTGTTGGGGCGAGAGTTTTGTACGATGGAGAGACTGGTAGATCTCGCGGCTATGGCTTCGTAAGCTACGAAACAAAAGCAGAGATGGAAACTGCAATTAAGGCACTTGATGGAGAAGTAACTGAAATCTTCTCCTAATCTATTCTACTTAAGCCTGATCGTAATCTTTTACCTTGTGACTTTGTGTACTCAGGAACTCGAAGGGCGCGCTATACGAGTTAGCCTGGCTGAAGGAAAGAAACAATGAAGAAAACAAACTTATTTATTCAATATCTCTGATGGCTGAGAACAAATGCTGCTGGAACTTAAGAGTCACTAGCAACAAATGACTGAAAATGTGAGTGATCTTTTGTACTGAGCCAACCAAATACTAACTAGTAGTAAGTTACTACACAATTACCAAATCATATTTGGTTGCAATAATAGACAAGGCATGCCAAGAGAAAAGTGCCCTTTTCACCGGCAGCCAAAGGGACTAAAACCCCACTTTATTTCACTACTTCTGGCTACGTATTTATATGCCGACTAAATCATAATCCTGAGCTTCACAAACATTTACAGCAGATTCCCAGGTTATGTATTGTATACCTCAAGCATTAGCTGCTGTTGCAACGGAAACTGGAAGTAGATTGGGAACCTGCTCGAATGCATCTTCTTCCGGTTCCAAATCCCATAAAAACTTCGCATATGCTGCAAGCGCATTGCTGAAACGAAACAAATAGTGAGCCTTCAAGCATTGTTCAGTAAGAAAGTGAGGTAATGGAATGTTCCTACCAGTCATTTGGAGTTGCTTGAAGTGCTCGTTCAAAGTAAGAAGCAGCTCTATCACTATCATGATACAGTTGCCAAATAACATCAGCATAAAGATAAAGATTCTGGCCATCACTGGGATCTTCAAGTATTGCCCGAGAATAGTAATCTTCGGCTCGTAGAAGATCTCCCTTCGTCTGGAATCAAAAGAGGATCAGTCAAATATGATGCAACAGAATGAGAAACATCACCGTCTTTTACCTGATGTAGAAAACGAGCATAATCACCGAGAAAAAGAGGATTATATGGATTTTCTTCAATCATTCTTCTATAATACTCATCCATGGCATCATTACCATCTGAGCAAAGATTCAAGTAGTTGAGTTGATTACCAAAGCCATCAATACCAAGTCCCAATGCCAAGTGTAAAGGTGGGCTAGAAGGCCTCTCTTCATCTTTAAAAACTTTGGTTGAATGATCAGCTATCTCGAGTTTCTTGTCGACCTGCAAATTCGGACCAGATTTTCATCAACATCGCACACAGTAAGTTTTGGCAACAGTAAAACCTTAGGGCTGGCTATGTTTTTATCTTCTTCGTCGCCTTCATCGGTATTCCATAAGAAATTCGCAAATGCACCAAGCACATTGCTGGAAACATGAAAATACATCTCTCTGTTAGTCCAGATAACTGATGATAATTCAAGTATGACAATGAATTATGATATGATACCTATCTTCAGGTGCAACAATGGCTGCTTGATTGAAATAATGTGAAGCTCTAGCTTCGTCACCGTTGATTTCCCACAACAGCTTAGCATATTGAGTCAATACTCCACCATCCGTAGGATCTGCTAATGCAGCACGGGCATAACAATTCTCTGCACCGAAAAAATCCTGCTTCGTCTGTGGGAGGATCACAATTTTTTAGCATATCTGCTAGTTGATCTTACAGCACAAATTAGTCGAAATTATTATGGAAGCACGCACAAATATAGCGCATAAGAGGATAAGACAGAACAAATCATTTACTATCCTCTTATAAATTAATCCAAATTTTATCATAAATCCAACGTGAAACAATTATATTTTCAAAGTCCGGTCGAAATTATAAGGAAATACACGGATATAGAGTATAAGGGATGAACCACACCGTAAACAACTTGAAAAAATCATTTACCGTGGGAACAAATCATTTACCGTCCTCTTATAAATTAATCCAAATTTTATCATAAATCCAACGTATACAATGTGAAACAATTATATTTTCAAAATCTGGTCGAAATTATAAGGAAGTACATGGATATAGAGTATAAGGGATGAAACACACTGTAAACAACTTGAAAAAACCATTTACTATAGTACCCTTCCCTCTTATAAATCAATCCAAATTTCATACCAAATTCAATGTGGGACAATTATATTTTCAACAAAATGCAGAATTCTCATGCTGATCAACTTCTGCAAACCAGAAACTAAAGGTGAAAAAAACTTACCTCCAAATATTGACCATAATTACTCAAAACCAGTGCATTGCAGGGATCTTCTTTAAGAATTTTCTTGTAGTAGTCATCGAGATCACAATTACGGTCTAAGGGAAAATAGACAGCCTCAAATTTGGTATCCGTTCCACTTGACAGAGCCCCAAGATCAACATTCTTAGTCTTGTCATTGCCATTGTCATCCTCTTCCTCCACCTCCTCTTCTTCATTATCATCTTCCTTAATAATCTGCATTGCATTCCACCCAAAGCAAAACTGAGAATCAATATTCTCTCCAATAGTAGCTGTTCTCTCAAGATTGGTTTCATTATCCTTTTTCTCTTCACAGGAATCTTCATTAACCAACTCCTCAAAGCTATCATCTTTAGCATAAATCGAGAGCGATGGTTCAGCTTCAAGTATTGCTTTTTGGAGGTCATTCAAAGATTTACTCATCATCATGATCGAGCTGTAAATCCCTTCAATACCAGATGAAGCTGGAGAATCAAGCCCTTCCAAATTTCCATCTGATTGAGCCCTCCGAATCACATTTCGGCCAACTATTGGACCCTTCTGGCAGACATTACTTGATGAAGAACAATTTTGGCAAGAAACTGAGCATAAATGGTGCAATCCATTGCCAAACGAGATTTTATTAGAAGAATGCTCTTGTGAAGTTGCAGAAATGGTGGAGCTTGATCTTCCAGCATCCACGTCTCTATCTGGACTATGCAAGAAGAGACTGTGAGCTACTGGAGCAGATGATGTTCTTAACAACATTGGATTCACGCCTTGATTTTATTTACTTCCAAAGACGCGACCTGCGCAAAAGAAAATCAGGATTTACAACTACTCTCTCAATCTATAATCTCAGAAATTCAGCCATGATTTATTCAATGGAAATTAATACATAGAGGAAACAAAAGGAACACAAAGAAACCAACTGAAGGATTGATTCTGAAATTTCGAATGGACCACCCGTTTTCCATCTACTTTATATGATTCATTCACATTTTCACGTGTAAATCAGAAAACCATAAATTCAATGGAACCACGTGAATGCACAGGAGAGAAAAATCGAAAAAAAACACGAACGCGGTAGAATTTCAGTGATCTCATAGAAAAAGGGAAAAAGCACGAATAAAGACTAGAATTGACGGAGAAATTACATCAACCAATGCACGACAATCATATCATAGCCTAGATTGGGAAATCCAGGAAAAATAATAATCGGAAACCCAGAAACAAATCAAAACAAGAGGGAAAAAAATCCAATCCGCATACCTCGCTCGCCCTAGTCTAAGAACGTCTACAAATATTGCACGCTTCGGTCTCAAGAGAACAATTTAAGTAGTGGCGCGGTTGTAGGGTGCACTTCAAGAGAGCGCCGCGTATTGGAGAACCGTGGAACGCGTGGAGCCATGAGAATGGCCTTGGAACTCGGGAAAACCAGAGGAGCGGGAATTATTTATTGCCCGTTCCATAAGATATTTAGGAAAAATTACAACGGCTCTCAAATCTCGGGGCTTTCTAAATTGTATTTTTATATTATGATTTTCTTGTGAAATACTTTTAAATAATTTGTAATTATATATTTAATTCTTCAACAAATTATATCCCCAAAATTACAAAACTCATTTTCAAAATTTGATTTGAATCTTAATTCTAAAATTGAAAACTATGCACAAATTATAATACACAAACTAAATTGTTGGGATTTAGCTTCATAGTTTCTAACACCATATTGAGTTTGTTTGAAACTCCAATGAAAAGTGCAGAGTGAGGTACGATACGATCTCAAAATCGTGATTTTTGTATGGTACGCAAAACATAAACTTAATTATGATGTGATAATCGTTAAAAAATCACGATTTCACCACAGCTGATAAAACCAATTGTGGCCTTATCGTGATTTTGAAAAAGACAAAATTACCCTTACTTTTAATAATTATAATATTATAATATTTATTATTATTTATATATAAAAATATATTAGTATTTTTACTTAAATCAGTATCATAATATCACAATTTTACCAAACATATTTAAAATTTCACGATCATGATATCGCACCACATCTCACCACACCGCAATTTTGAAAAGCTAAAACAAACAAACTCATTTAGTCTCCAAACCAATATTTGATAAATTAGATCTTAAACTGATCCCAAAATTTGATTTTGTTGAATAACTTCAATGCCATCGAAAATTTTATGAACTAATTATGTCATATACACTGAAAATTTGAGTTTTGTTTTTCCAAAAATTATAAAGAATTGGGACAGATTTTGCTATTTTCCTACTTAAATTTCCAAAATAATAAAAATATAGGGATCAAATTTGAGTGAAGACTATAAAACCTTGAACCATCAAGATTAAATATACTCCCACAACAATGGTAAGATTAAATATACTCCCATTAGTACAAAGCCACCATTAAAGAGCTTCATTCATCAAGAAGCTTAAGCTTCAGTAAGATTAAAAAGCTTCACACATCATGAACACTGTGAAAAGTGAAAACTCTCTGAAGAACAAAATATATGTATAACAATTAACACCATCACTGCGCACAACTCCAGAAACTAAAGCATACCTTCAGGCTTCAGCAGGTGAAACTGAAGTAGCTACAGAGTCATTCACTGGATGATTCACAATCAAAGGAGGGCGTGGAGCTCTGTGATCAGTTCCTTTCTTCTTCCGGGCATTATACATTTCTTCTGTCTCAATCACAACAAGTCTTTTAACCTAAATTCGATACAAAACTCAGTATCCATTAACAATCATCAAGAAAAATATTCATTCTTCGTTAAGAATGATAGTAATCTGGAAACCTGATCAAGCATTCCACGAAGGGTGGGTGTGTTCCAACGCATGACTGTTCGGTTACACTTGGTGAGACGTAGGGCTTCTAATGTGCGTCGATGAAGTCTCCTTGTCCCTGGGATGCCTCTCACGAGTGTGATGTACAGATTAGGGCTCCATGCGACAGGAACATTGGCTTTAAACGCATTGAAAGCGCTCATCTTGATTCGAATCTGAGAGTGAAGAAACTAACTATTTCCCCAAATTTAACAACGATAAAATCAGCAGTAAAATACGTAAAATGTAGAAATATTTTCAGTTTTAAATCGTTTGGAAGGATCTTGTAGAGATTACCTCAACGAAAAATTGCAGGCGAAGGAGATACGCAAAAAATATTCGATCGACGGGAAGAAAAGCCCTAGGAAGCAGGGTTGAAGAAAAAATTGATCAGAAGATAAAGACATAAATACCCTTTGAGAAAAGTAGATTCACGTATATGCCATGCCTTTTACCTCCGTCCCCAATCTAAGTTCTAGATTAAGAACCGACTGGTTCGGCTCCTGCGATCCTGATCGTTCGGTTTGTTTGCATTTTTTTCTTCGGTTTGAATGCCGGTGGTCGGATTCGTTAATGATCTTATTTTTTATCGTTAGGTACTGTTGCATGAGTCTCGATGGATCAAGTAACGGAAGAAGTGGAGAAAGTGAAGAAGGATTTTCAAGAAGCGTATAATCAGACACTGAAGCATATCCACTCAATTCAAGAATATGGTAAGGAATCAAGAATCGCTAGCGGAGTTGAAATTCTGGAGAAGAAAGAATCACTGCGTAGATTGAATAGTTTAGCACAAGATGGGCTGAACTTGTTGCAATCGCACCAGTTCAATCTTGATCTTCTTGCGCCGCAGCTTTCATCTTCTGATGATGTTGAAAAGGCCCAATCGTTAGCTGACTATTGGAAAAATGAAATCGAGAGGTAGATGCCTATTCTATTGATTTCCCTCTTTTATCAAGAAAATGTGAATATGTTTGCTGTGCTTCTCTTATTCCATTGAATTCAGTTTGCGACGAAGTTTACGGAATGCGAATTTTCAAGCTAAGGCAAATGTGAAGAAAACTGCTCAGGAGGAGGTTAGATGTGTACATAACATGAACATGATAAGCTTTCTGTTGGCATTGTTGCTTTGTTTTCTGCAAACAACTCCTGTAAGAAATGATCATGTTGCATAATTGTTACTTGATGATAATGATTTCAGAGAGAGCTCCTTTTGGGAGGCGGCAAGGAGTCGACAGCTCGAAGACGTGACTTACAGTATGTGAAATCAGTGTGCATCTTCTCAACTTGAGGAATGAATATGTTTGTAGTAATTCTTTGGTTGAATAATGTTTATCAGAACAAAAGCAGGAATGACTTCTGCTGCTGAAGGTATAACGGAGAGCCTTCGACGCACACGGCAGCTCATGGTTCAGGTTGTCTAAATATAAACTTCGTATAATACAATGTATCGATTTTTTATGCTTTTTCCGTCTTCTTTGTCGAGTAGGAAGTTGAGCGAACTACAAGCACTCTGATGACACTTGGTAATAGAGTATAAAATTATCATTTTCTTGAGCTCATTTTATAACTATTCATGTTTCAATACAGATGAATCGGCTGGTGTTTTGACGAAAGCCGAAAGTGAATACAAGGGACATCGTTCCTTACTATCACGTACACGAAACCTTCTCTCGACAATGCAGCGTCAAGATGTTATCGACAGGCAAGATTCAAGACTAGTTCACCTTTCATTTCAATCTCATGCTCATTTTTATCATGATTTTTTGACAGAGTAATATTGGTTGTGGGATTTCTCGCTTTCTTATTTGCTGTTCTCTTCGTCGTTTCAAAACGAATAGGAGTTCTAAAGTTGCAGAGAAAAATTTTAGATATTGTCAAATCCGGCATGACTGCTCGAGATAATGCAGTTCTAGATCTAAATATTCAAATACAACAGCTTGTGCACGATGAACTTTGACACAAATATGAAGGTAATTTTATCTTGTTCAAGCTCATGAATTGGCATTTAACTTCTGTAGAAGTATCTTGTTCAAAATACCAGGATTTGCTTTGCCTTTACTTTCTTTCATTGCCTGGAAATAGATATATAAGAAGAGATCTTAATAATGTGAACAAATAATCAAACCTGGCCAGCAAAAAAGCCTTGTAGCTTTGTTTTGCCATTTCTGTACTGATCAAGCTGCTTTGGATTGTCAGCAAGAACCCTCTCCACTATTTTCTCTATCTCCACAGGATCTACAATCTGGCAAATCAAGTTTTATAAACACGGGAATAACGAATCGTATTCCCAAAACAAAACTAAGAAAATACGTTCAAAATCGTATCCAATGTCAATTGGAGCCATTCACACAATTCAATCTATTGATTCTACCCCGTTGTTTAAGAATATCGAATGAATACAATTGTAATTCGATACGGGAATAACGAAACGAATCGTATTCCCCCAAACAAAGCCAAGAAAATGCGTTCAAAATTGTATATGCCATTCACACAAATTCAATCTATTGATTCTACCTGGTGTGTAAGAATATGAATGAATACAATTGTAACCCGACAAGGGAATAATGAAACGAATCGTGTTCCCCCAAACAAAGCCAAGCAAATGCGTTCAAAATCGTATTTGATGCCACTAGGAGCCATTCACATAATTCAATCTATTGATTCTACTCGGTGTTCAACTATCAAATGAATACAATTGCAACCCGTAAAAACTCATAGAAGGGTAAATATATTGAATGACGATAAAAATGCATTCGAATATACGAACTATAGAAAAACATGCCTGGACAAGATCTTTCTCCTTTATCAGGCCTTCAACTGTTCCACCCTTTGACATTAGTTCAAAAAGTATCTGTATATTGCATTCATATGAATAAATGAATATCTGAACTCTCCTTAATACAAACAAATCACAATGAAAAAATCCACATTTTGTACCTCTTTCCCAATCGTTCCACTAATAGTTCCATCTTTGATAGTAGCAATAAGCTTAGACAATTCTAGAGAAGTCAGCTTAATCTCGGTAATTAATTTCTTTTCGTTCTTCAAATACGCAGCAATATCGCCCATTATCCAGTTAGCAGATAGTTTTACATCCGCACCAGTTTCAATCGTTGCATCGAAAAATGCTGCAACCTGAGAGAGACTACAAATAAGTGAATCCACCTTAGAGCACAAATTTGTTACTTGAATTGCTATAGAGACTTCAAAATGAGCTTACATGGACATCATCTGCAAGAAAAAGAACATCTTGCATACTGAGTCCTAAGCTTTCATATCTTCGACGCTTTGTTTCAGGGAGTTCGGGTAGTGAACTACGAATTTTGTCAACGTATTCATCGGCTAGAGAAACTACCGGAAGATCAGGCTCCGGGAAGTATCGATAGTCCGAAAGTCCTTCCTTTTTCCTCATTGTAACAGTTTTCTAATTATACAAACAAAACATATTAGAGATGCATATTTGATACTAAAATGAAGAAGAAATGTGACCTGAGCACCCTCTTCCCAGAGTCGAGTTTCTTGTACAATCTGATCAGCCTGGCCTTCGCTGTGGAGCATCCCTTGTCTTGATATTTCAAAATCAATAGCCCTACTCATTGATGAGAATGAGTTTAAATTCTTTATCTCAACCTGTTCATTCAGACAAGATAACGTGACTTAAGAGCCTACATGAGTTTATAAAACGTGACGAAAAGTAGAGAACTTGCCTTTGTGCCAAATTCTTGTTGTCCAATTGGTCGAACAGAAACGTTCACATCACAACGAAGTGATCCTTCCTGCATGTTTCCATTACTAACATCAAGATATCTAACTACTCTCTGGAGCTCTGCAGCATATTCTGCTGCTTCAACACCTGTTCTCATATCAGGTTCAGATACAATCTCAAGCAATGGAACTCCAGCTCTATTCAAGTCAACCTGTAAAACCAATAAATCATTCAAATAACAGAACCACAGCCGTATAATACTCCACGCTATAATGAACTGTCCATTACGATAAGGAATAAGAACTCGTAATTCTCAAACGAAAACGTTTTAGACCAATAATAACATAAATTAGAACAGAATGGCATTCAAGATCGCCTCCATTTGAGCTTGAATCCACTCTACCACAATGTTTTACAATATCAAATATATAGGATTCAAATCCAAGAAGGCAAGATGAGGATTATGCCTAAAGTTGCAAAGCAATGCGTCCGAACAAGTTCCAGTCGAGGAAACCCCAGCCACGGACTCCTCGACGCCAATGACATTCAGTCAGGAGAGCCTTAGAGACCTATTAAATTCGCTAGTGATGATAATTACAAAAGAAAAAGCTAGTGATTATGCATACAGAAAACCATAGAGGTATGGATAAGATAATTGCTAAATAACTTAAAATGTAAACTTAGATGATTCTTGAATAAAAAAGAAAGGTAGGCTAATTGCCTGAGAGAATTTCTGAGTTCCAGTGTGTATTAGTTTCCCAGCATCTTCTTCCATGTGAACTCGCGTTATCCCGAACTTTCTATGCCCACCACCAAACTCAACACCAATGTCAACATCTAAATAGCCACCAGAAGCAATAGGGATATCAAACTGGGAAATTTGGTAACCTTTTGGAAGGTCAGGATAAAAATACTGCTTTCGATCAAACTTCGATCGTAGGGATAATTCACAGTTGAGAGCCAAGCCAACTTTTACAGCATACTCTATAACTTTCGAGTTGAGAACTGGTAAAGCACCAGGCAAGCCCATGCATATTGGACAAATGGTAGTGTTTGGCTGCGCTCCATAGTTATAAGGGCAACTACAAAAAGCCTTAGTTAAAGTGGAAAGCTGAACATGAGTTTCTATTCCAATGACAGCTTCATAATTTCTCAATACTTCTTCTAGTTTCAAAGAGTCTTTCCTTGTTGAAACTTTCAGATTGGCTGATTGCTTTTCTTGTGTTGCGGTTTCTCCATGTGATCCTCTTACACAACAATATAACACGCCAATTTTTCTAGCAGTATAAATTGATGGGTAAAACTGAAAGCAATTTAAGCTCTTTAAAAGCATCTGCGTCATCTCAATCAATGAATACACTCAAATATCTGCGAGATCATTCAAAACATTCTTAATCAATTAAAGCAAAACACAAACTTTAAGAAAAGTAAAAGCCAACGCGCGGATTAATCATAAGATAATGAAATTCACTGTATCTTAGATTATGCTGAACGAAGAACCAACATTGAAGCTCTACCTAGTCGGCTTAATTATCCGATGACTGGCAATACCATGGACCTTCACTAAGCAATCTGCAAAATAAACGAACAAATATCTAATCTTATCCACGCACACAAGCAAAAAACCGCCCATAACCGACTGTGGCATTTCCACAAACACCTTGCACGCAACCAATTTTCAACGCTGTATTTCCAAAATCAGAAATGGGAATGAAACCCATTCCAAGATACGCCGGTGGAGGGAGGTTTTGGCAAACGAAGCTGAGCATACAAAACTGATAAAACTAAAATGCAGACACAGTGTGTTTCACAAACCTTTTTGCCAGTCCAACAGTTCAGCTACCACTATTCCTTCATAATCCCATTTTCCGATGATGGAGCATGGTGAATCTGCAGATCACTGTCATCAGAATGTTACTCTTCTTAAGATTACGTTTCAAGGGTAGGGAAAGATCGCCACTCACAAATCATTATTTTTATAACGATGATATAATAATAATATAACGATATATGACTAAAACCTATGATAATATTTAAACTAAATTTCAATAATCATTTAATCACCAAAACAATGATAATAAACAAATAAAAAATAATACTATAAATATTACAATTTATAATACTATAAGATATTTTTTTCATGTATTATCTGTTCAATTTATCTCATATTTATCATGAGTATAGGTTGATTATATTTATAAGAGTTAAGGATTATCACTGATGAGATATCCGGAAACCGGTGCCTCGAACATGATCAAGAACAAACTTGATCAGAAGAGTCCATACAACGTAAGTCGAACTTGGAGGCCCAAATCCAGTCCACACGAGTGAATGACCCATCCAAACCCTGTGGCCCAATCGACCGTTCCTAGCGATCGGTCCCGATATGTAGGGCCCAGCTTTTTGCATGCGCTAAGACCGATCGTTCCACATATTACAGACATTGCTTCGGGCCATCCATACTCCTCCCATGCAACGATAACCCTCGACAGTCTTGTCAGAGAAGTGGTCCGGCGAAGTCGTACGGGCCTCCAGTGGCCAGGGAGTAGCCGGCTAGTAGCGCCGAAAGGTCTAACGTCATACAAATCTAAGAAGCCGTTTCCGACGACTGCTCCTCCTGACATTAGCCGACCTATCCGCAAAGGACATGCACAAAATGACACCCTACTGTATACAGCACAGTGGGAGTATAAAAAGGACACTTAGGGCGTGAGAAAATGATCTTTCGACTTTCCTTGGAACTTTCACATAGAGAACTCTATGTCGATTTATTTTCGATAATTCTCTTCCTCTTTATTGTCTAAAGAACAAACATGGCCTCTGTGATCATTAATTCGCTTATTGAACCGACTAAGGGCACTTCCTTTAACCATTAGTCAAGTGATTTTTTCCTCGTCTTTGAGGTTTTTCACTCTAAAATCGATGTATCCTTTCGCCTTTGTTTTATAATCGTTCTCCACACATCAAATAAATAATAACCGAGTTCGTCTTGCAACGAACCGATCGACTGTTAACACTCCCGATTTTCGAACCACAACAATCACATAATGACTTAGTGATGCCATCACATTATGATTTTGTTAACTCTTTTAATACCTTCCATTATATCTGATACGTTACACATTTTATTTAATTTCAGTCATATTCTATAATTTCAAAATAATTCGATAAAAATTATTGAATATATATTAGATTTATAAGAGTAAATAATATTATCACATAATGACTTACTTAAGTTTTTTTAATGTGTGGTTTCCCATCGTTATATCTCGATTGTTGATATCTCATATACTAATTTCGATGAAACTTTATAATTAAAGAGTATCCAATATTTTGTGAAGGTCATATCTTCATCTTGTTTTTATATAATTAATTAATATAAATTAGGTAATCATAATTAGATGTAAATTGCATCACACTAATGAGAAAGTTGACTTGACCAGTCGAAGTATATGAATTGAAAGCATTCATAATGTAGGAAATGTTTGACATAATTTTCCTATTCCGTACAGTAACACGTTTTTATAATATCAAACTTTATATTATTAATTTTGATTAAAATATTAAATATACCCTGAAATATCTAAATCATATATTTAAAAAAATCATCTATATAAAGTTGATAAATCCTTCTTAGAAAAGTCCTATTTGAATACTCTTTTTAATCTGAATTTGCGTTCCCAAAATTCCCACATTTGTCTTCTTCTCCGGCGATGACTTCTCTCAACTGCTCCGCCGACCTGTTGGCNTTAGCAGATTCTGTGAATCTTAACATAGTTCAAAATCTTGGTGTACCAGTTCCTGAGAAGATAAAGTGGGATGGGCTTGAATTATTAAAAAGCTTCGGTTTACAGTCCCTCGAAAATGCCGAGGCAGTTTACACAGAATCCGGACTTGCAACTCCGAACAATCAAGAGGCAGCTGATGTTGATACAAAAGATGCCATGAGCACAAAACAAGCTTATTTACCAGATATCAAAACATTAAGTCAAGATATATTGAGACAGACTGATTCCATATTAGGAGGATTAATGGTTTTAAATGCAGCAGCCAGTTCTTTTGGCAAGAGTGAAAAATCTATAAATGGACAAACAGAAGAACAGATATCTAATGAGTTTATTTTGGGTGAGAAGGAAGCTGAAGAAATGAGAGCACTTTTTTCGACAGCAGAGAGTGCGATGGAGGCATGGGCAATGCTCGCAAATGCAATGGGACATTCGACATTCATTAAATCTGAATTTGAAAAGATTTGTTTTTTGGACAATGATGAAACAGATACACAGGAAAGTTCTTATCTTATTCTTGACAAGAACACTACAAAAAAACTCCACTGTCCTTAAATATCGAATCTGTGTTAATGCAGGTGGCTGTTTGGCGTGATGCGAAAAGAAAAAGACTTGTCATAGCATTCAGGGGAACTGAACAAGTACTCCCATTTTATTACATGTAGATTTTTATTTTTTTCGGGTTGACATTTGTCTATTTGACGGCTTCCAGTCTCGATGGAAGGATTTGAAGACTGATTTGATGCTTGTCCCTGCAGGGTAATTCTTTTATTGTTAGTTCTTGGTGTTTGAAGTATATAGCAAGTAAAAAAATCAATGAAATAGTGTACATTGATCTACATTGCTTCTTATTTTTCGGTACAGGCTGAATCCTGAGAGAGTAGGTGGTGATTCCAAGGAAGAAATCCAGGTGACTTTGGTATTAAACATTAATCATCGTATCGTACGTACGAGGTTTTTTAATCGTCTGTCATAAAATCAGGTTCATAGTGGTTTTTTGAGTGCATATGATTCTGTAAGAACAAGGCTTATGACTCTCATCAAACAAGCTACTCATCAATGGTAATTTTAAAGCAACTTTTCATATCGAAATTATACAAGTTTTAAACTTTACTGTGCTTTATTCTAGTGATGAAGTTTGCAAATGGCATATTTTTGTCACTGGACATAGTTTAGGAGGTGCTTTAGCTACACTTCTTGCTCTCGAATTATCGACATCTCAGCTCGTAAAGTGAGTTTAAATTTAACTCCTAGATGCGCCTGGCTTCCGGTTTTTGTTGATCTTCTGTTATTTTTGTCTTTTAACAGGAATAGATCATTTTCTGTGACGATGTATAACTTCGGTTCTCCGAGAGTCGGGAATCGAAGATTTGCTGAACTTTACAATGAGGTATTAATGTGCTTATTATTACACTAGTACCATAAGTTCAGATAAAGAGTTTGGATTTGGATTCATTTCTTTAGGAAGTTAAAGACAGTTGGAGAATCGTGAATCATCGAGACATAATACCTACGGTTCCTCGTCTCATGGGATACTGTCATGTCGCTCAACCAGTTTATTTATCTGCCGGAGATCTCCGAAATGCAACGGTTCGTTTTTATACAAATCTTGCAACTTTTTCAAAAACTCTAAACTCTAAACCCTAAACCTATGCAATGTTCATGAATCATTGTCTTATAGGAAACACTGGATCTTCTAGAAGACGGATATCAAGGCGACGTAATCGGAGAAGCTACACCGGATGTACTAGTAAACGAATTTGTACGTTTTTATGATCATTTACAACATTCCTTTTATGATCATTTGTGTAACTATTTGATTTGTAATTCGGCTTTATGGGTTGTTTCGACAGATGAGAGGAGAAAGAGAGCTTGTAGAGAATATACTCAACACCGAAATAAACATATTCCGATCGATTCGAGACGGGAGTGCTCTAATGCAGCATATGGAAGATTTCTACTACATTACACTTCTAGAGGTAATTCTTACCATTTTGTCTTGGTTCAGACCATAAATGATTTGTGTTATTCGTTACGTGTTCTTCAGAGCGTACGATCTAACCATCGAACTCGATCAAGCTGATGGGAAATCGTTATAATTGCTTCAAATTATGAACTGTTAATACATTCAAACAAATACTGCATACAAATCAGATCAAATTGCCATTTTCATTTCAATCTTTTTGTTCGGATCGTAATTAACAAGCTCGAAATCCTCAGCGACAAACGAATCGATGTCTTTCTTCACACTGTTTATCTTTAGTACCTGTTTGTTCAATAAAATGAGGGTATAAAACAGTAGATTAATGAGCAAATAGCTTACAGGGAAAGGTCTAGGAAGCTTCTGTAATTGCTCCTGGAGAGGGCCAATGTGTGTTTTATAGACATGAGCATCACCAATTACATGGATAAATTCACCCGGAACAAGATCTGAGGTTCGAACGTAAACAAAAATGTCCGATTACGAGCACATTCATTCGTTATTACAATAGATAATTACTCACCGCAAACTTGTGCTATCATGCAAGTCAAGAGTGAATACGAAGCAATATTGAATGGTACCCCGAGGCCCATATCAGCAGATCTTTGATACATTTGACACGATAATTCTCCGTTGGAGACGTAAAACTGTAATAAGACAACATGTTCATTAAAAAGAACAAAAAAATGATGTAAGAAACAAACAAAACAATCTAGTTTGTGTACCTGTGCAAACATATGGCAAGGGGGTAAAGCCATTAAATGCAGATCAGAAGGATTCCAAGAAGATAAAATAATTCTTCTATCATCTGGATTGTTTTTTATCTTGTAAATAACATCTTGTAATTGATCGAAACCTTGTCCCGTATAGTCCGTATGCATATTAACATACCTAAAAGTACAAAAAAAACTCAAAAACAAGAATTTTGAAGATTTTAGAGCACTGGTTCTATCAGCATTGCTGCATAATAAGTTAATAACCTTGCACCAAAGTGTCTCCATTGAAATCCGTATACGGGACCAAGATCGCCCTCTTCCCGTTTCGTCAAGCCAATACTGTGTTAATGAATAAGTACACTTAAAAACAACAACAAAATCTAGTTAAAAAGCTTTGAATTTACCTGTCAAGGTACTCTCTCGTTGCGTTGCCATCCCATATTCGAATGCCCCGTGCTTGAAGAACCTTGGCATTTGTTGAACCACTGATGAACCATAGAAGCTCTTCGACAACTCCTCGCCAGAAAACTCTCTATATTTAAAACCACAAGATATCTTCATATTTTACAAGTGTCGAGAACGTTTCCGAAGAGGGAAGTTAAAAAATACCTTTGTGGTGAGAAGAGGGAACGATTTCCGAAGGTTAAAGTGCATCTATACAATGAAGAGAAAAAAGAATCAAAGAACAAACAAAAGTGGCCTCAAAATGTAATAATCCTAAGAAGTACCTGGCAACCAAATTTGGAAAGAGTACCAGTTCCAGTCCGATCACCCTTCTTGTTCCCATTACGAATAATTTCTTGAACCATATTTAAATACTGAAACTCTTCGTGCTTCTCAAATATCATTTTCGGCAGAAAACTGAAGTGGGAAAATTTGAGCTTTTCAGAATGTGATACACTCCCATCAGAGCTAACTCCATTGTCTATATTCGCATAGTTCTTAAAGCGAACGTAAGTTACGAAGCAATAGTGCAGATCATTTTCTTCAATGATCGATGATGAGTACCATGGATGATAAACAGACATGTCGATAGGTGGCATAAATGTATCACAATCAATAGAATCCATAATTTCAGTCAAATGAACAGCACAACATTCCGGTGCATTGAGTGCTTCCCTGCATCGAAAGGGAAGTTAGTTAAAACTTTCCTTTGTATTGTACATTGCAATGTAAAAGAATAGCGAAAAATAAATGCGTACCGAAAAATCTGGCCACCTCCGATAACGAAGATATTCTCTATAGAAGTGTTATAGGGAGGTTTGTCTAACAATTCAAGAGCAGATGCAATGCTATTACATAGAACAGCATCCTCGATGGCAATTCCGTAATGCGTTAGCACAATATTTAGTCTACCGGGCAAAGGACGATACTTAGAGGGAATGCTTTCCCAAGTTTTCCTTCCCATTAAGACAGCATTTTTCTTGTTGTGATGTGAAGTTGTAGAAGTAATATCTTTGAAAAATTTAAGATCTCCAGGTAATTTCCATGGGAGTTTACCATCTTTTCCGATGCCAAAATCAGGTGTTGCAGCCACAACAACTTGGTAAGTTCTCTTGGATACATTTGAGTTACTTCCCATTGCAAAAAACCTTCTGAAAAATGTTTTCTTGGGGTAAAATCCAAGACCCGCAAAAGATCGCTTTCGTCCCAGATTAACTATAGCAGCAGCCTCGAACCAACCTAATGATGCCTGAAAAGTACACAAATTCCGTCAAAACTGAAGCCCTATTGTATTTGAGTGCGATTGAATAAAAACCAGTAAAGTACAGAGACGATGAAGAAGAGGGTAAAGACCTTTCCTTTCCGTGAGGTTTTACACCACCCAGATTTGCGCAGCGGATACCCAAAATTGCCCCACCCGCCATCGCCATTTTCTTTGCTTGAATGGCGACGGATACAGAAGAGGCGCGATGCTTGCTGTAATTTCTATATTTCGCTTACCGACATAATTTATTGCTGTAACAATATTTGAGAGAAAATTGGCGGGAATCCAAGTTGTACTATTTCTAAGCCATCGTTTTCTTACAAATATTTTTCCTATTTTGTCGCTAACCAAATGCATCATTATCCCGAAGCATCAACACAATAACAATGAGGAACAGAATCATATGATCATAAGACAATGAAACTAGTTTTCACAATAATTTTCAGCATCATCTTATCATTATTTGATCATAGAACATAAGATACAGACAAGCTGACGAACCATGTGGTTTTACCAGATGTCGGGACGGATCTCACCGGTCGCCGGAGGCATCCATTTGCCGGAGTTGTATACATTTTTTCCCACTTCCCAGCCTGGAACATTTTTCATGATCGCTGCTTCTTCATCAAGATATTTTCTCCACTCTTTCACAATTCTGAAGAGAAGCAAGCATAAAAGAGATTCATTAAAATACATACACAAGATATATAACCACGAAAACTGATTTAATGAAGTCACCTTTCATCCTCTTCAGCTTGGAGCACTGGCATTATGGCCCTCATAGCAGCATATTTTTCCTCTTTAAGTGCACTATGCAGTATAAAACTACAAGCTCAGACGCATATTGATACTAATAAAATGCAACAATTAGAAGCTGTAAAAGCAGCAGTTTCAGATTTAGTGAGAAAATACGGTGCTATAAAAGACTAATCATTCCTCAGCACATTGCTAAAGTAGCAACATAAACATATCCATTTTATGTGAAGTTCACTGCAAAAAATGTAGATTTTAAATGGCAAGATTTCCTTGTTAAAAAGTAATAAAAAGTGGGGTTTTCCACATAATGTGATTCATTCTGATCAAAATACGGCTCGCCCAAAGAAGAAAGCATGAGCAACTCATCTAAATATCGAATGTTCACAGAACATAGCAAAATTCTACAAAAGAAGTAAACTAAAAATGTCAAAGACAACAAGAACATGTGTTCAAGAACTAAATCATGTTCCCCAGGATTGTAAGATTGTGTATTGATTATTCATTTTAAACAAATCATAAATTCCCTTTTAAAACGCTATCAAATCCACTCTAAGCAATCAAACCCGTAGGTTTCTCAAAGCATCACTAAGACCAGAAGGATTAATCAAACCAAATGAGTCAATGTAACGCAATCCGATAACGAAAATTATGAATTACAATTAGGTGCCCACAAAAATATTGATGTTGTCTTACCGGCGAACCTTGTTTCCCTGACCGACCTGGTACATACCCCAAGAGAAGGCTCCAAATGCAGCGAGAAAAATCGCTATGGCACTTGGGCCCTTAGTCGGAATCCGCCTCGCAAATCTGACCGGCGCGAAACTAACCGGCGGTGGGCCGTCCTACAACAAAGGCATCTCCTTCACGCTGGTCATTCCCGTCTTGTTCCTAATTACCGCCTCCGTCATCTTTTTGCGCTCAACTCTTTCACGGAAGATCGGAAAGACAGGGAAGAAGAAGGATATGTTGATATTAGAATGTATAAATATATTGTATTTTTAAATTGTTATTTTTGTGTAGATTGGATATGAAGATGGATCTGGAAATCATAATACATTTTCGTAATTTTAATTATAAATATATCATCTAAAAAATCATATTTTTTTTCACCTCTAACAATTTTACATTTTCATTGTTAGATATTTTTGTAAGTTGTACATTCTCATGTATCTTTAACGTACAACTATAATCATACATAATTTCTTTCGTCATGTAGATACTAGCGATGATGAGTCTAATTTGGATAAATCTAATTTTACAGAACATTATTCTTGTTCTGCAATTTAATTTATCAATTACAGAACACTCAATGCATTCTTAATTTAAAATCACATTTTGAAAACGCATTCTTAAACTACATTCTAATTTTCAAAATACATGCAGAACATATCCTAAGAGTATGTTTTTATATAACACCACTACTAAGAGTATGTTTTTATTTGAATGNGGGTAAAATCCAAGACCCGCAAAAGATCGCTTTCGTCCCAGATTAACTATAGCAGCAGCCTCGAACCAACCTAATGATGCCTGAAAAGTACACAAATTCCGTCAAAACTGAAGCCCTATTGTATTTGAGTGCGATTGAATAAAAACCAGTAAAGTACAGAGACGATGAAGAAGAGGGTAAAGACCTTTCCTTTCCGTGAGGTTTTACACCACCCAGATTTGCGCAGCGGATACCCAAAATTGCCCCACCCGCCATCGCCATTTTCTTTGCTTGAATAGCGACGGATACAGAAGAGGCGCGATGCTTGCTGTAATTTCTATATTTCGCTTACCGACATCATTTATTGCTGTAACAATATTTGAGAGAAAATTGGCGGGATTCCAAGTTGTACTATTTCTAAGCCATCGTTTTCTTACAAATATTTTTCCTATTTTGTCGCTAACCAAATGTATCATTATCCCGAAGCATCAACACAATAACAATGAAGAACAGAATCATATGATCATAAGGCAATGAAACTAGTTTCCACAATAATTTTCAGCATCATCTTATCATTATTTGATCATAGAACAAAAGATACAGACAAGCTGACGAACCATGTGGTTTTACCAGATGTCGGGACAGATCTCACCGGTCGCCGGAGGCATCCATTTGCCGGAGTTGTATACATTTTTTCCCACTTCCCAGCCTGGAACATTTTTCATGATCGCTGCTTCTTCATCAAGATATTTTCTCCACTCTTTCACAAATCTGAAGAGAAGCAAGCATAAAAGAGATTCATTAAAATACATACACAAGATGTATAACCATGAAAACTGATTTAATGAAGTCACCTTTCATCCTCTTCAGCTTGGAGCACTGGCATTATGGCCCTCCTAGCAGCATATTTTTCCTCTTTAAGTGCACTATGCAGTATAAAACTATAAGCTCAGACGCATATTGATACTAATAAAATGCAACAATTAGAAGCTGTAAAATCAGCAGTTTCAGATTTAGTGAGAAAATACGGTGCTATAAAAGACTAATCATTCCTCAGCACATTGCTAAACTGGCAACATAAACATATCCATTTTATGTGAAGTTCACTGCAAAAAAATGATATCCGGAGTGTTCTTAATGTAGATTTTAAATGGCAAGATTTCCTTGTTAAAAAGTAATAAAAAGTGGGGTTTTCCACATAATGTGATTGATTCTGATCAAAATACGGCTCGCCCAAAGAAGAAAGTATGAGCAACTCATCTAAATATGGAATGTTCACAGAACATAGCAAAATTCTACAAAAGAAGTAAACTAAAAATGTCAAAGACAACAAGAACATGTGTTCAAGAACTAAATCATGTTCCCTAGGATTGTAAGATTGTAGATTGATTATTCATTTTAAACAAATCATAAATTCCCTTTTCAAACGCTATCAAATCCACTCTAAGCAATCAAACCCGTAGGTTTCTCAAAGCATCACTAAGACCAGAAGGATTAATCAAACCAAATGAGTCAATGTAACGCAATCCGAGAACGAAAATTATGAATTAGAATTAGGTGCCCACAAAAATATTGATGTTGTCTTACCGGCGAACCTTGTTTCCCTGACCGACCTGGTACATACCCCAAGAGAAGGCTCCAAATGCAGCGAGAAAAATCGCTATGGCACTTGGGCCCTTAGTCGGAATCCGCCTCGCAAATCTGACCGGCGCGAAACTAACCGGCGGTGGGCCGTCCTACAACAAAGGCATCTCCTTCACGCTGGTCATTCCCGTCTTGTTCCTAATTACCGCCTCCGTCATCTTTTTGCGCTCAACTCTTTCACGGAAGATCGGAAAGACAGGGAAGAAGAAGGATCTGTTAATATTAGAATGGCAATTTTTACCCAATAGTATAACATTTAAGTTCTCATTATAAATAAAATATATTTTTAAATTATTATTTGAATGCAAAATAGGTAAGAAGCCTTATGTAGAAATCAGAATGCATTCTTGTAATTTTAATTATAAATATATCATCTAAAAAATCATATTTTTTTTCACCTCTAACAATCTCGTATTTACATTGT
This sequence comes from Utricularia reniformis, assembly GCA_009725065.1. NCBI lineage: Eukaryota > Viridiplantae > Streptophyta > Magnoliopsida > Lamiales > Lentibulariaceae > Utricularia > Utricularia reniformis. The sequence goes on from RWGZ01001438.1 coordinate 28,339, forward strand.
CGTTAGACATATTTGTAAGTTGTACATTCTCATGTATCTTTAACGTGCAATTATAACCATACATAATTTCTTTTGTCATGTAGATACTAGCGATGATGAGTCTAATTTGGATAAATCTAATTTTACAGAACATTATTCTTGTTCTGCAATTCAATTTATCAATTACAGAACACTCAATGCATTCTTGATTTAAAATCACATTCTGAAAACGCATTCTTAAACTACATTCTAATTTTCAAAATACATGCAGAACATATCCTAAGAGTATGTTTTTATATAACACCACTACTAAGAGTATGTGATAAGAACTTTAGGATCGAGTACCTTGTGATGGGTGAGGTCCAGCAACCTTTGGGTCGATTCAAATAGTAAAAACGAATTCCTACAACCCATTTACACACTTAAGAAAGAGCGGCCCGATGTTCAACGAGAGGACCGAAGTTACCCTTAACGAAATAAAGCGTTTTCTGCCAACTGGCACCTGTGTTCGGTCTGAACGGTTACAGAACGGTCACAACTCACGTTTTCCACGCTTCGGGTCTTCCCACGTTTTCCACGCTTCGGGCCTTCCCACGTTTACCACGCTTCCGGCCCGATCACGCAGACCACGCCTCGGTCCCAACCTCGTTTTACATCCCGCGATAACAACCTCTAACAAACCTGTCAGAGGCGGTTACGGAGCGTGATTTACACACGCTATGAACTCTATAAATACAAGGCAAGACGACGGAAATAGCAGGATCCTTTGGACGCGGAAGAACAAACCGTTACCCTGCCGGAATTCTTACCGCTTTCTTTTCGTTGTCATTTTCTTTCGCCTCTGCTGTATTAACTATGAATTATTCGATTAGTGAACAGGCTAAGGGCATAATCTGCTCTTAGTCGAGTGATTTTCACCCCAATTCCTGGGGTTTCCACTATACATCGATGTGCATTTATTTATTTCCAGCTTTTAATCGTCTTCCACATCTAAAACAAATCAGAACCGAGTTCGTTTGTTGAACGAACCGGACAACTGTTGGTACCCCTAAAAAGGGACCATAACAATATGTTTTTATTTGAATGCATAATATGGTATGTAGTTCGATCTGGANGATGAGTCTAATTTGGATAAATCTAATTTTACAGAACATTATTCTTGTTCTGCAATTTAATTTATCAATTACAGAACACTCAATGCATTCTTAATTTAAAATCACATTTTGAAAACGCATTCTTAAACTACATTCTAATTTTCAAAATACATGCAGAACATATCCTAAGAGTATGTTTTTATATAACACCACTACTAAGAGTATGTTTTTATTTGAATGCATAATATGGTATGAGGTTGGATATAGAAATTATAATGCATTCTCGTTATTTAAATGATAAATATATACTCTAAAAATCATATTTTCTTTCATCTTCAACAATCTACATTTACAATGTTGTTGGACATATTTGTAAGTTGTCCATTCTCATGTATCTTTAACGTGCAACTATAACCATACATAATTGCTTTCGTCATGTAAATACTAGCGACGATGAGTCTAAATTTTATAAATCCAATTTTATACCGAACATTATTATTGTTCTGCAATTCAATTTATCAATTACAGAACACTAAATGCATTCTTGATTTATAATCACATTCTGAAAACACATTCTCAAACTGCATTCTAATTTTCAAAACGCATGCAGAACATAGTCTAATTGTGTGATCGTGATCTTAAACTCGTTGTTTACGAATAACGACATTTAACGAAAGTCGCATTTGTCATTGAACTATAGTCGTTTTCGTACCACAGGCGTAAAACCCTCAACCCATTAGAGTAACTTTGATTATACTGGGCTATGTTTGTGGTGTATCATTATTAATGACAACAATGTTGAAATATTATCCCGTAGAATTATAATAATTCTAGTTTATAAATAGTATGATATTATGAGTAATTGGATTGATTCACTGATTTATTTTTCTTATGTATTGGATTACACGGACGTTCTTCTTGTTCATTGAATCATGAATTTTTATATGGTATTAGAGTTACATGGTGAGTTTTGGATTGATTCATATCGGTTTAAACAGAAAAAAACTATGATAGAAAAATGTATCTAGCACATAATCGACTTATGATTATAACACTATTGAGTATATTGAAGTAAGTTTAAATTGGAAAATCTTGAACTAAATTGGAAAAATGTATTATAGCACATAATCCAATGTATGCATTCATTGGATACGTTTGGAACATCGTTTGACAAATAGCGGTGAGGTGAGATGAATGTATTGTGCTGTGAGGTTAACTGATCCTGATTTTAAAAATCTGTTTTGAAACAGCGGTGCAGTTATCGTAATTTCATAAAATGACTATTTTATCTTTATTTTTAATTAAAGCGTATTACTTACAAATTATATTTTATATTGATTATGATAAACTCATTATTTAAGAAATTAATAGAATAAAATAAGTTATTGATCAAAAGTATCAAAAAACAAACATTGACAAAAGTAAATCATTTAAATCGACGATCTTCTCCAATATCACTAGTGTAATGCAATCACGTATTTCAATCTAATTCGAATCATGTAGTTATCGTGTATGAGTTCAACATCTATATGTGATGGGTCAACGGGAATTTGTACTTACATATTCCGATCGTGTTCCATCTCTACGAAGTTCGGAAGCTCTTAAATAAATTAATATTAATAAAAAATAATATATACAAGAATTTTCAATAGCTGTAATAAAAATTAAATTTTAATAAATATTAATATTAATAATAATTTAAATTAATTTTGATAAAAATTAATTATAAACCATAATTTTAAATGAATAATATAATGGTCATTAAACAAGTGAGTTCTATCCATCACTGCTTCAAATATACTGTCATCTTGCCGCAGTTTTCAGCGGTGAAATGAACATATTAGTTAAGTATGTTTGATTAAAATGAAAAAAACTACGACACGTTCACCGTACCGGACGAGTAATAGCAGTTCTAAACAACACTATTGTCTTTTGCTGCTGCCCAATTTCTTTTATGGACATGGCATGTGCCATTTCTTATAGATGTCAGGCCCATGCTGCATAATGATATGGGCCATGGTTAGTGGCAAGTACACCGTAATATCGGATCATGTTTTCCCGTACAACTAAAGGTGTATTTTGAACCTTGATATTATAATATATAATTAGAATATAGTATATATATTGAATTATAAAATATAAAAATATTATAAATAAGCATAAGACAATAATTCAATTATAATATAGAAAGGTAGTTATATTTATTAATGGTAAATATTAAATTATAATATAGGATAAATAATATATTTAAGTATAACAAAAAACTAAAACAATTATTTTCAAAAATGATTATAATAAAAAGAAAATTTAAATTTTAAAGTTGAAAAATAGATTGACTACTGTGAAAATGATGAATATTTAATTTGTGAAAATGCATATATAAAAATTTACAAAGTAGAATTTATAATCATTTTTGGAATGATAATCGTATTTTATAATTAGAATTTAAAATCTATATTATTATTTTTCATAATTATACATACCTCAAGTTAAATGTTTTCATATAATATTAAATGATAATCAAATAAATTTTGGTATGAGTAATATCCATCCCATATGAAAAATACTATAGATTGGATATATGTTTTTCAAATGAATATATTTGATATATCGTTATAGCGGTAAAATTGCTCATACTAGAGGTATTAGTTGATACCAATGGTTATTAATTAACTTATTAGGACGTAATTAGGATTCCATTATTCATATGCTAAACATTAATTAATGTACTAAGCTTGAACAATATTTAGGATTACTTATTAGCCTTAATTTGTACGCTACAATTTGATTGGTTAGTTAATTCGTTTACCTCAACTCTAAATCTTGAATTTATGATTATGATAGTAGACATAAAAAAATGTTACATTAACACAAAATATTAATTGTTTAGAGATAATAATTCTAAACACAATTATGATTTAGGTTGATATATAGAAAATAGTAAGATCTATCGTGCCGAATTTCGACTTTAAAAAGTATTAAAATGAAATTGGCAAAATCTAATGTAGCATCTTATGGATTAATTGTGATATATTCTAATAAATATGAAATCTAAATTAAGGTTAAAGTTAGGAGATTAATATTATTTTATTACTGAGGTTTAAGATTTGGAAATTCAATTTTAGACCCTAAAGTTATTAGAATTTCCATTTAATGCGACTATAAAAAAAGATAATTAAATGAAAAATCTCATTTTTATTCAATTCTAGATAAATATGAAATCATCTTCATTTCCCTGCTTTGACCATCGTTCCTTTCTCTTTCCTTAGAGAACGAACGAATAATGAAGAATCTGACCGCGCCGGAGAAGGAGCTTATCGATTTCGAGAAAGTTCTCAACTTTGCCTCTTCCGTCTCATCATCGCCTGGTTCTGTAGAAGTTAAGGAGTCGCTTTGCCGTGAGTTAACTAACGTTTCGTCAACGGTAAGTGTTTATGGTTTCTGTTGACTAATTTTGATGTAAATTCCGGCGAATTAACCGCCGTTCCGTCGAATTGTCGTTTCTCGTTCGAAACGCGACGAATTGGACAGCGGCGTGGTTGGTCACAGACTTGCAATGCGATTGAGCTGGCAGCTTTTTCTATTGTTTTATGAAACGACGTTTTCACCCTTATCTATGTACTCTTGCCACGTAGCCCATCCAATTAATATGAGCCAACTAGGATTTGTAGTGGGGTCCACTTGGGATATTTTATAAATGTATTTTATAAAGACTTTTTTGTGAAGCTTTCATTTCAATGGTTTTGCCGACTTTTTGGGGAATTTAGATTTTAATTTATGAGAAAAGTAAAAGGTATTTTCTATATTTAGAATAATGTAAAATTGATTTCTTATTGTTTAAAAATTGCAACCAAAGTCTTTGAAGTTTTAAAATAATTCAAGAATAATTTTCGAATGAAAATTAATGATTTTTCATTTTTTGGGTGGATATTTTTGATAATTTTTTAAAAGTATGAAAAAGAGTGGTTATAATTTTTTTAGGTTACTATTTCATATACAAATCATTAATACATTTAAAATATTAAGAGTATTATGGTTAAATACAAACGATTCTGAAACTTTGTGATCATATTATTCTTAAATTTTAATGGTATGATGTTTATAATTATAACCAATTTGAGATTAATAATATGTATTATTATATCAATTTTGAAAGTTTAAGATATAATTTACAAATTTTCTAGTGACTGTATTTAGTTTATTTAATTTATAATTAAATCTTTTGTTATTATTTTCATTTATTAAATTAAAACAATAAAATTGAATTTTGATTCTTATGACGGTTGCGGAGTGATTTTTTCAGGAGGAGATAGTGGAAGAGCAGTTAGAGTGGCTTTTAAACAAAGACTCTTTTCCGGCGATCGAGACTTGTTTAGGCATTCTTTCCGATAATCCAGAGCTGATTCTCCGTCGCCTGAGTCCTGATTCAGTGCTCGAGAACAGCAACACAAACAGCAATTCTTCTATCGTCACTTTCTGCGACAGCCTCAAATTTCCAAGAAATCCCGTCCGCCACCGCAGCAGTATCCAGAGGAAAAAAAGAACAGAATTCAGTCAATTCTCTGGCGAACAATCCCAAATGAATAACAAACCTCCGCCGTCAGGAAACAAAATCAGCAGCATCGTAGGGCGGAGCTGCTCCCATTGCGGATCTGATAAAACTCCTCAATGGCGAGCAGGACCAATGGGCCCTAAAACTCTATGTAATGCGTGTGGAGTCAGGTACAAATCGGGACGGTTACTGCCGGAATATAGACCGGCGAATAGTCCGACATTTTCAAGTGCTCTGCATTCAAATTCGCATAGAAAAGTAGTTGAAATGAGAAAACAGAAGCAGGTTTGTGGGGAAGAAGAAGAAGAAGAAGATAGAAGCCATGGTTATTATATGAATTAGTTACAATAGAAATTTAGTTTTTTATTTTCTTTTTTAGATCGTTTTTATGACGAATTAGGAGTTGTTTTGCTACATTTTGAGTATGGGATAGTGTACAATTGAGTGTGTGTTTTGAAGTTTATGATCCAAAAGAGTCTCGTTATTATGAATTTTGAGACGAACCGTTCGACTGAGTTCGAATTTTTTTTAAACGAGGAAAACTCAGTTTGAGTTAGAATTTCTAAAGAACCGAAATTTGAACCTCAAATTTCTAACGAATTGAGTCATAAGTTCGTCAACCAATATTATTATAATATTTGATTTATATAATAAATAGTAAATATTACTTTTAATTAATCCAAACTCGGACCTCTATCAAATCGAATATGGAATAATATTTTTCGAATAAAAAAATTAACATAGTTTATTTTGAACAAACTTAATAATATAATAACTCTAGAAACTTTAGACATTTCATATTTGAAAAATAAATTTTAAATGTTGGAAATCTTAATTTTTATTTATCTCACATTGTAAATTTTATTTATAAATTCATGTAACACTACAAAATTATAAACACACAAATTCTATAAATTTATAAAAATGTTATTCCAATAAAAAGAGAAATACTTTCATCATGATGTATAATCTATTCCGTCTCCCACGATGAAATTCTCTTCCAATGGATCTGATCGTAGCTTAAAAGAAATCCCGATTGATCGGACAAGTAATGGACGATAGAATGCCCTCTATCACGTTGTGGATCATAGGCGACAAATGAAGTGAACTTAAGATTCGATATCGAGATTGCATGTAACATAGTTTGGGCATCAATATGAATCTTGTAACATTCGCCATGGTTCAAGTCAAACCATCCTGTGAATTCGAAATCATTGTTTAATTGTAGACTGATTTGCGATAATCCGTTGGTGAAGTCGATAATCGTACCGGCACATACGAATACGACCGGGGATAAATGAAGAGTTGGAATGAGCCAAATAAGAATCAAGGACATGAATTTGGGCTCCATATGGGCAATTTTTTGCTTTCAATTTGCATGGGTATAACATGTAATATATATAGATAGATATTGTAATAATTGATTTATGTAGAATATTAAGAAAGATTTTCTTTTTAGTCTTTTTTATTAAATGGTATTGTAAGTATATACATTATGTTACATAAATATTCATTGAAAATTTTTAAAATTAATTATTATTTTTAATTAATATTAATGTTTAGAGTGATGGGTAGAGCCGTAGGATTCTTACACGATTCGAACAGTTCTTGAACAATATGTGTTCGGCTTGTATGTGATCGTATTCGTTTGTTTGAATAAAAATATGAACATTGTTCGAACATTATTTTTTGTTCGTTTATAATTTGAACGAATACAAATATTTTTGTAAACAAATTCGAATGTTCGTGAACAAATATATTATTTAAATTAATTTTTATATTAATAGTATTTAAGTTTAAAATTTTTTACAAAATTTTCTTGTTAGTGAGGTAGTCTTCTTCTTTGTTTTGTGAAAGATAATTATTGATTGTTTATTCAGTATATTTTTTTTTTGATTTTGTTTGTAAAACAACAACATTTGATTTTTTTGGTGAAGTTCGCAAAAATAATGTAAACATGTTCGAACAAATCGTACGAACAATATTCGAATAAACTATTTGAACGAACATGAACATTCACTTTATAATTTGAACAATGCTTTAATATAAAATATGAACGAACATGAACACGTTCGAATAAAAATATGAACGAACATGAACACAACGAGTTCAGTTCGTTCGGATAGAATAAGAACCATAGGTAGAGGTGTAAATGAATGGATCCCGTTCAGTTAGAATTTCAACAAACTAAAGTAGACCGTTTTACAAGTTACTAATATTTAGGGCTATTACACGATCCGAACAACTCGTGAACAATATGTGTTCGGCTCGTATGTGATCGTGTTCGCTCGTTCGAATAAAAATATGAACATTGTTCGAACATTATTTTTTGTTCGTTTATAATTTGAACGAACATGAACATTTTCGTGAACAAATATATTATTTGAATTAATTTTTATTATAATATATTATTATAGTATTTAAGTTTAAAAAACTTTACAAAACCATAATTTTCACTTTTTGATTTTAATGGCGCTGTGAATTACTTCTTAATTCTTCATTGGATTCAAAATACTGAAAAGAGAATACATTTGATATTCTACAAAACTCTCAAAATGTCAAATATGAAACAAGATGAATGTTCGTCACCGTCATTGAACCATTTGGATGAAGTTATTGTTTTTTTATGATGAACCAATTTATATAAAAAAATGGGGATGTGTTAGAACATAAAGAACTCTTTGGATGAATTTCGCACAAATAGTGCAAACATGTTCGAACAAATCGTACGAACAATGTTCAAACAAGCTATTCGAACGAACATGAACATTCACTTAATAATTTGAGTAATGTTCGAACATATTTTCACGTTCGAATAAAATATGAACGAATATGAACACGTTCAAATAAAAATATGAACGAACATGAACACAACGCGTTCGGATCGAATAAAAGCCCTACTAATATTATAATATTTAATACATATATATGATAATATATATTATTTTAAATTAACTCAAATTTTAAAGTCAAACTCAAGTAAACCCTAATTTCTATGAAACCGAACTGAATTAATTTTCAAATTTTCAAATCCAACCAAACCTTATTTATTTCAAATTGAACTCGAACATTAAAACACTTCATTTTAGCTTGATTCAATTCGTTTATACCCTAAGTGAATGTCACATGTCATCTCTGAAATGAAAACATTGACATGAAATATTTGACGAATTGACCCATCAAATAAGTTGATAGTACATAAGCTCGTTTCATAAATATAAGAATCAGCATCCAATTTTCACTGATCTATTGATCTTTCATATCTCTCATTTACGAACACCACGAAAAACGAGTATCGAAAACGATCAAGTTACCGAATAGATCCTCGACTTATAGATGTTACCTTACAAACACAAGCTACCAATTCATTGTTAGTGCACAAGTCCACTTGAACACTCTCCCAAACTTTATTCTTCCGGTTTAGATCACTCGTTCACCGACCACGGAACCCGGTGGAGGCTCAACCAATTCAACCTGGTAAAGAAAAATAAGCTAGTTTTCTTGAAACAAATGAGTTTGAGACGATTCAGACCTTCGTATTGTCGGTATTAGAAGCTGCAAGGACCATTGCTTGAGACTTTATGCCCCTCATTGATGCCGGTTTCAAGTTACAAAGAACACATACCTTCCGGTTCTGATTACGAATAAATAACGGGGAGCGATGATTGATAATGTAAATATTATGAGTAATCCAAGATAAGAAGAAACCTGCATCTCCTCAAGAGGTATGTACTTGACCAGGCCACTAACAACAGTACGAGACTGAGTTTCGCCTACATCAATCTCTTCGACGTACAGAGAATCAGCATCCGGATGCTTCTGAGCTTTTTTAATAAATATCTAGTCTACTGATTGAAATTTCAGTATCTACAGATTTTTTCGCCCCACAAGTCGGTGCAGCTTTATCATCTGTATAAGAATGAGACTAATGTGAGCATGAAGGTTAAAAAAAACTCAGTAAATTTACCTCAAAGACAAACATATTTAAATTTGGTCTTTCTTCATTCATGACAGTTTACAAGATTGATTTAGTGATACCTGATAATTTTTATTCCTTGAGCTTTTCGACGATCTTTTTTGCTTCAGTTTCAGCTCTTAGTGTTCTATCAGCTTGGCTTCCAGCAAATTTATCTCTGTAGAATTCAACTTCTTCATCTTTCTGAATGTAAAATACAAGAATAAGAGCTTTAGGCTACTGGTAAAAATGCTATTACTGTCAACGAATTTTCGTACCAGTTCTTTGAACAATGGTGCAGGAGTTCCAATTTTATGATCTGCGGGAAGAATTTGTTGAAATATATACAGCGCGGATGTGGAAATAGAAAATATATCCCACATTGAAAAGACTTGGACCAAGTCCGATGTGGGATATATTTCAACACTCACACTCAAGCGAACTGATTTGTCCGGTTCAAACTTGCTTCAATATGCTCGGTAGTACTCGAATCATAGGTCGATCTATTTCTGTCGCCTAGGTCCGATGCGTTTTTCTACTCGAGTTTTTTTTTTCTAAACCGGTACAAACCAGCTCGAAACCCACCCTGAAGCTCTGATACCATCTTGAAATTTAAGATTAAATGGGCCGGTGAGTGCAGTCCAATCTATAAGAGAAGTGAATCATATTGAAAAGATTTGGGTCAAGTCAATTACCCATGATATCACTTCTCTTATAAACTATACATTTTCTATTTCCACATCCGATGTGGGATATATTTCAACAGAATTGACCATGGCTATGTAGCTTTTTCAATATCATCGTTAAGAAAAAATTGCGAAGATGGCACATTTAGTTGCTTAAACACCTACATTAAATGAATGACCGATCAGAAAAAGAAAAAAAACCGGTTTAAATTTTTGGTTTAAAAAAATTTAAAAAATTATTGAATCGGTTTAAAAAACGGATCAAATTTTTGGCGTTGAACAATCCGATGTGGGCTTCATTGATTCTAGCTTAATTCAAACAAAATATTAAATCTAAATCTTTCTAATTACTAAAATAACTATTTAAAATTAAAATTGGAGAATTATTAATAACAATGACGTTGGGTTTTTTATTAATAATAAAGTGGAAATTGTTACATAAAGTGAACCTAAATGACGATAAAGCCCTTGGGACAAAACTAAAACATGATACCGAACTTGTTAAGTCTACTTTTAAGGTAAAACTCCACCATGACCAATCCCAGAACCCCCGCCCAAGCCACCCAGTCCACCGAGCCCACCTGAACCACCCAGACCTCCGGCACCTCCGAGCCCACCTGCACCACCAAGTCCACCGAGCCCACCTATACCTCCGGATCCGCCTAGTCCACCAACGCGAGCCCACCCTCCTACTCCTCCAAATGCGACGAAATTCTTCTCATCCTTGAAACCACCAACCGCCGCCTCTGAGTTCGCCGTCGTCGGAATGTCTCTGGCAGAGACGACTGCGATTATCAGAACAAGAGCAAACAAAATGACTACAGACAATTTAGCCATCTGTAAAACTCGTTAAGAAGAAGAGAAACAGAAGAAATGTTAAGAGAAGAGACGAAGAAGTGTTTGAATTTATAGAGTTAAAAGAGGAGATAACAGTTGGGGGAATTAAATCTGGGAAACAAGAGTCTCGGGAGGAGGTGAAAAGTAATGGCGATTATGGACTTGCATGGCATTAAAAGATGTTCAAATTCAATGCCATGCAACTCCATGCACGCTCTCTGCCTTACACTTGTTCATTCAATCTCTGGCTAATGATTTTCTAAAAGAGCATTAAAAATATGTTCACTATATTAACATATTAATTGTTAATTTAGTATTTTTAAAATAGGTATAGTAAAATCTAATATGTGTTAGTTGAAATGAAATATGTTACTGTTAAATTTATAAATTATTTAAAATTACTTTTACTAAAAAATGAGTATGTTTGTATAAAGTAAAGCTCTTCCATTTATCAAATTGTAGATTTGAGTTATCAATATTGTTTACTATTGACTATCGGATGTATAAATTTAAATATGAACATTTAACTCTTAAAATGAGTATTTTGACTCTACATCTTTCGAAATGACACTATTTTAACCCTTTAAATATAAGAATTTTGCCTAATTGATCCAAAAAGTGTACAAATTGAGCAAATTAGACATCGAAGTTCAAGAAAGATTACAATTTGACCTTTAAATTTTAAAAATTGTACATTTAACTGCAAAAAGTCTGCCCGTGTACACAAAATAACGTCGTTTTGAAGGTGCGTGTGAAAATTTAACTGCCTGTGTCGGACAGAGTCCGACTCTTTGACTAGCTCCGACACTTGATACTTGACATAAAATGACGTCGTTTTAATTTCTTCATTAAATCGATTTGTTATTCGTCAAAGAAGTAACTTATGTAATTTCACAACTTTGTTATGTGGCCTGTTTACTTTTGGATTATTTGTGCGAACGATAATGAACCGGAAAGTAATGTCTTTTGGAGAGGTGGTAGAATCGACGAGCATCACCACTCATTTTTATTAAGTTAAATATTATTATATAATAAATTGATAAATATTTATAGTTTTAAAGTTAAGTTTATGTAACATTCAAAAATCTTAACATTTATTTATGTATTTTGTTTTAATTTAATATTATTTTATTTAAAATTTCTAGACGAGTCAAAAATTATACTCTTATAATCTTGTCAATTCGAATCGAGTTGTGTCGTATCGAGTCGGTATAACGAGTCGGTGCTACATAGAAGTCAGCTATAGTGAAAGGTTATAAATAAACACTATAAATAACTTAATGTGTTATTCGTGTAATTTCGTAAATTGAGATCTTTAATGTAATTTTTCATTAAAAATGTGAGTGTCATATGTTTAAAAACTCTTTTTAAGAATACGTATATGAATGAGTTCCACCCTTCTACCTTAAGCCTTTTTATAACTTAATATGTTTTTTACAATTTTTAAAATTTAAAATTATAGTTTTAAAAACATTTACTAACATTAGAGTCAAAGCAAAATGATTTGGATATTCGTTGGTCAACTATACAATCATATAAACTTAGTGTTGTGGTTAAAAAATCGAGGGTGTCAACAGTCATTCTGTTCGTTGCAAGACGAACTCGGTTGTAATTTATTTAGTGTGTGGATGACGATTATAAATCAAGTATAAATGAGACAAGGCAGTTTAGAGTGTAAAACCTCAAAGTTGAGGAAAAAACCACTTGACTAAGAGCGAGAAATGCCCTTAGTCGATTCAATAAACAATGTGCTATCACAAATACCATGTTTGTTCTTTAGACAACAAGGGGAATAAAGTTTATCGAAAAATAAATCGATAGATGGCTCAGTAAGAGAACTCGCAAGGAGAATCGGAAGAGGATATTTTCCTTCGCATCCCAAGTGTCCTTTTTATACGCCTACTGTGCTGCGCGAACAGTAAGATGTCGTTTTGTGCTTGTCCTCTGCGGCTAGGTCGGCTCCTGTCAGACGGGACAGCCGCCGGACATGACTTCATAGGGCTGCACGGTGCTAGTCCTCTGCGCTACTAGTCGGCTATCTCCATATTAAGGGAGGCTTGTATGACTCTGTCGGACCACGCCTCTGACAGAATTGTCGGAGGTTGTCGTCGCATGTTGAGGATTGTGGATGACCAGATGTAGAGCCTGTGAAGTGTGGACCGATCGGTCCTGGTGAGAGGAAGAAAGCTGAGCTCTATCGATCGGGACCGATCGATTTGAACGGGCGGTCGAGCCCGACTGGCCCGACTGGACCGTTCATTCATGTGAGTTGAATCTGGGCCTCCAAGTTCGGTTAATGTTATTTGGGCTGGTCTGACCAAGTTTGGCCTTGATCAGGTTCGGGGTACCGGGTTCCGAGGATCTCATCACTTAGTAATAACTTTTTTTTCAATTTTCAAAATTTGGAGAATAATTTTACACTATTTTAAAATATAAATGTGTAGTACAAACACCATAATTTATATTGTTAAAGTATAATATATTATAAATTAATTAATTATGAATTATAATAAAACAAGCACAATATTTTTTTTGTTATTTAAAAATACATCTTACTTTTTAATACCATATAAGGCAAAAAATGATTTTAAATATAAGCTTTATAAAACAAAAAATGAGATATAAGATTTAAATGCATAAAATTATCATTAAATATTTAGTACAACTGTATCATATATATGATATTAGTGTTTGTAGTATTAATTAGTTGTTAACTATAAATTTATGACATAATTTGATGTGCGTCATAATTCTAATTATTTTTTGTAATATAATATCTTGTGAATTAGTTGAATCTTTTTATATACAACATTTATGTGATTTTAAAATAAAAACTAGGGGTGAGCAAAAATATTGGAATAGCAAATATCATACCAAAATTTTGTTATTTCGGTATTTAGTATTTGATTTGGTAGTTGATTTTATAAAATTATGGTATTTGGTTTGATATTCGGTAATAAGAATGAAAATTCGGTATATACCGAATACCAAATTAATTTTTTTTAAAAAAATATATATATTTACATTTTTTAATTTTTAAATGGGTCATAGATAATTCAATTGTGAATATTATATTGAATGTAGGGTTTTAGGACATTATTCTTATTTCTATCAAATTAGGGTTGCAATTGATAATGGATTGTCGTTATCACATTCTGATGATATTAAAGAAAATCAATATGAACAAGATAACTTTGAAAATGGTAATTTAGTTTCCACATGAGTAAACTATCAACTTTTCATTTATTTTCTAATAATTATTTTTCGTATTTGTTTTCAGAAATTTCAGAACATTCTACATTTATATTAGAGTAGAAAATAGAAAAATTGAAGATTGTTTTATTATATAAATAAAACAATTTGATCAATTACTCAATGTTTGCGTTTTTAAAATATTTTATATGTAATTTATTGAGATAATTTTTTTTAATTTTTTTAATTTTGGTACCAATACCGAAATTATTTCGGTATTTTGGTATCAGTACCAAACAATTATCAAATTGGGATCGATATTCAACATTTAGTTTGGTTTGATATTCGGTATTTCAATATTTAGTTTGATTCGATATTTGGTACCGAATGCTCACCCCTAATAAAAACACAATCTTTATTATTTGTAATATTATTATGTTAAATCAAATGTTATCTTAAAATATATTATATTAAAAATTATAATACAAATAAATGATTTGGCAAGAATAAAAAGCGATATTGTTCTCTTCTACCACCTTTATTGTGTTGCTAATTACGTCTTTACGCTTCCCAACGCACGAAATTTCTCTCTCTCGAGCCAATTTTGGATGAGAGTCTATTGTTGACTTGTTTTTCTATATAATCTTTCAAAAGATCATCTGTAGAGAAGAAGAAGAGGATGGAGAAAGCGGTTGATCGGCAGAGAGTATTGCTTCAGCATCTACGTCCCTCCTTCACTTCCTCGTCGGTGGAGGATATTCAATCTTCAATTTCCGTGAGTTTTTCCAATTCTTATGATTTTGGGTTTCGTTTTCCGATTTGCGGTATGTTGGTTAGTTTTATTTGTTCATGGTATTTGATTGTTGGATTAATTTGTCTCTGATCTTATGTGCGATGTTATGAATTTGTCTGATTGGATCATTCGTTGTGTGTCTAGATTGAAAATTGTTCTCAAAATTCATTCTTTTTTGTTGGTTTTACATAATCCATCAGTGACCAAGAAATTAGGTATTTGGGCTGTTGGTTTCTTTTTCTTCAGATGTAGTTTGGTCGATAATTGTCGTCTGGTGGGTAGGTTTGTGGACCATGTTTATTTTTCTGGGAGTGACATGAGCCTGTTTAAGCTACATGTTGGTACGTATGTTCTAATTTATAAAAGGATTGTTATCTTGATTAATTGATTTGGAGTAGCCTTTTTAATATCATTCACTTATTTTATAAACTTGATTATACGGACAATTGGATCCTGAATTTCTTCAAGCCTATCCTCTTTTTACTCTCTTGATTTTAACTTTGTTAAATAATGGAAATTGAGGCTAAGGCTATTGAGAAGTATATGTTGCTGTATATTACAATCAGAATTTCTTTCTTTTAATGTTTTGGCCTCTTTGATGAGTTATTTTTCCTGTGCCCAGGCATCAGTTTGTGCAGCTGGGGACAGTGCACCTTACCAACGATCTTCAGTCTTTGGTGATGACGTTGTTATTGTAGCGTAAGTAGCCATTTTTGTAACCATTCTAAAAATATTTGTTCGGTTATTTCAATTTGTTATTTAACTGGATGTTGCATTAATGTTTTGTGCTTTACCATTTCCAGAGCATATCGTTCTGCTCTCTGTAAGTCGAAGAGGGGCAATTTTAAAGACACTTTTCCAGATGATATACTTGCTCCCGTCTTGAGGGTAATACTTCTATTAAAATGCTACTTTATTTTAAAAGGGATCTCAAGTTTAATAATTCTAGTTATGTATCTATGTTTAAGGCCTTGATCGAGAAAACAAATATTAATCCAAGTGAAGTTGGAGATATTGTTGTGGGAACAGTATTGGCACCAGGCTCCCAAAGGGCAAGTGAATGCCGAATGGCCGCATTTTATGCTGGTTTTCCTGGTACAGTTCTTGGATTCCGGCTTTCACTTGCATTTTCTTTTTGTATAATTTTTTCACTTAATATTCTTTTATGGTTCTTCAGAAACTGTTCCTGTTCGAACTGTGAATAGACAATGCTCATCTGGCTTACAAGCTGTAGCTGATGTTGCTGCAGCTATTAAAGCTGGATTTTACGATATCGGTATATATTTGAATGCTTTGTTCATTATGTTACGAAATTGCTTTATTCTCTAGAATTTGAGCTGAGTATTTCGGAACATCGATTAGGAATTGGTGCTGGACTAGAATCAATGACTGTTAATCCTATGGCTTGGGAAGGATCAGTAAATCCGAGGGTACGAGTGTACTATTTCGTGTATACTCGTTAAAATGCTTAGTTGATTTATGAACTAGTAACTAATGAATTACATGCTGTTCAGGCACAGATGATGACCCAAGCTCAGGATTGTCTTCTTCCTATGGGAATTACATCGGAAAACGTTGCACATCGGTTTTATGTGACTAGAAAGGAGCAGGATGAAGCTGCCGTAAGTTGAAATGTTTTGCGTTTATTCTGTATTTTCGAGCATTTATCCGATTCAAAATTTTCAGGTAGATTCACATAGAAAAGCAGCTAATGCAACTGCTGCTGGTAAATTCAAGGATGAGATTATACCAATAAAAACTAAGGTATCATTGATCCCATTTTCTTCGTTTTCTTGTCATCGAGTCGACTCTCCTTAATAATCTTCATGAAAATAGATCGTGGACCCGAAAACTGGAGATGAGAAAGAAATAATTGTGGCTGTTGATGATGGTATAAGACCAAATGCTTCACTTGCAGATTTAAGCAAACTAAGAGCTGTTTTCAAGAAAGATGGCACAACCACTGCTGGTATAGTTACTTAATTCATCTGTCGTATGTATAGTTTTCGAATACCGCAAACGGTTTTACAATAACATCTTTCTTGTATTCGAATACCGCTAACGGTTTTACAATAATGTTGTTGATTGATATCAGGGAACTCTAGCCAAGTTAGTGATGGTGCCGGAGCCGTCTTACTAATGAAAAGAAGAGTAGCAATGCAAAAAGGACTTCCGATTCTCGGAGTATTCAGGTTTTCCGATCATGATTCACCGTGAAAAGTCATGTGTATTGATAATTCGTCTTGTGATCGATCATACAGGAGCTTTGCTGCTGTAGGAGTTGATCCTGCAATCATGGGGATCGGACCAGCTGTAGCGATCCCTGCTGCCGTAAAATCCGCTGGTCTTGATATTAGTGACATTGATCTATTCGAGATCAACGAGGTACAAAATACACTAGTTATTCATGAACTCTTAGAACACAATGAGCATCAATATCTTTCTCAGGCTTTTGCTTCCCAATTCGTGTACTGCCGCAAGAAGCTCGACCTTGATCCGGATAAAATCAACGTCAATGGTGGTGCCATGGCTATGGGTCATCCATTAGGCGCGACAGGTACAAAATATTAATCCATTTTCACCCCACTCTTAGTGACAATACTTTTACATTCAGGAGCTCGTTGTGTGGCAACTCTTCTCCATGAAATGAAACGTCGAGGACGAGACTCTCGTTACGGCGTAGTGTCAATGTGCATAGGTTCTTTCTTCTTTCAATAACATTGCATCATTCATTCGTCTCCTTCATTTTTGATGAGATTTCGAAATCTAGGCACTGGAATGGGAGCTGCTGCTGTATTTGAAAGGGGTGACTCTTGTGATGAACTTTCAAATGCTCGTAAGATTGAAGCTCACAACTTTCTCTCAAGAGATGCTCGCTGAACAGTAAACTCAGCTGCTGCTACTGCTTTGTGTTATTTTTATGAATCTTTGAAGCGCTTTACAAATAATTACAGAACTCGTTGTTTCGTTGATAAATACAGTAAAGCAAAAATGCCCCCTTTATATGAATCTCTGTACATTAGGTACCTCTGGTCGGTTAGTCCGGCCAACCCAATTGTAGGTAAATGTGTTTCATAAAATTATGATATCATGATCGTGATTTAGGTAAATAACTAATATCACATTTTATGTTTAATAATAAAAACAAATAAATTATATATAATTGTAAAATGAAGGGTAATAAGGTAATTTTCAAAATGGCGATGTAGATATAATTGGTTTAACATCGATCATCAAATCGTGATTTTTTAACGATAATAACATTACAATTATCTCTTTGTTTTGTACACTTTAATTAAATCACGATGTGACGATCTCACATCAGCACACCCCTATTCTTATCGGGATACCAAACAAACCAAAGCAGAGAGGAGAGTTCGCCAAAAAAAGCAAACTGCGACCATCTTATGTTTATGAATTTTAAAATCGATAGTCCCATGTATCGTTTAATTATCTAAATACATCTAAATGGATGATTACCAATAGGTAGCTAAACGAATATACTAGATTGTCATTTATAATTTTGATGCTTATTTCAAGAAAATTAAGACTTTATAAAATGATTGACTATACTCCATGAATCGAGCCTTTCAAAATAAAACCCAATTAATCTCATTTAATAACAATACCAACCAATATTCAACAAAATATAATTTAAAAAACAAAATTGGTCTACCTATACTCCTCGTCTATGTTAAACGGACTCTTATCCGGGGAAGTCGAATCCGATTCGGACTCTTTTCGGACATCGACTCTCCTCCGACACTTGTTGGACATGAGTCTATTTTTTATGTTTAAATTTATTATGATTTATTTTGAAATAATCATCATTTAAATTTATTATTATTTATATATATTAATATAATTCGTTAATGTTAAAACAATTAGCGTTAGATCGATATTATTAGGATATAATATTGTCTATACCAATTATTTCAGCATTATACCGGTTTTTAACATTAATTATCATATATATTTGTGATCATAATTTATTATTTTGTATAATATAATTAGATAAATCATAATTTTATTTATTGTTAATTATAAATTATATTTAACCACACACACCATTTTAAATTTTATTTTTTAATTAAAAATAATTGATAATATTAGCGAGTCGGACTCTTTAACAAATCCGAGTCACCGAGTTCGAGTCCCCGAATTCCAGTTGCGCCGTGGCGGTGTCCGTGTAACATAGCTCCTCGTTCTTTAAATATCCGTATATAAATTAGCCACATCGCCATCTTCATAAATAAGAATTTTTAAAATTAAATATTTAAATACTGGATACATATCACTTTATATTTTCAATTTTCAAACCGTGATTCAACCGGGATTAATATAATAAAATATGTAAATACTGTAAACATTTTAGCAAAATCAATTAGTATAATATAATATTATATTATTAATATTAAATTGAATTACAAAATCATTCAATTTAGATTTATACCTCACCCATACTCCAAATTTGATTTGTTATTCTTAAGATATGTGGCTAGTGGCTTATTGTTCAAGGACCATACTATTTAATCGTGTTCTATGCCATGTTTTTATATCAGCCGGTACACCAAAAACCGGATTGCACTGGTATTTCAATCGGTACCGGGTATCTGGGTTGGAACTTGAGTTTCCCTGGTTGAACCGGAAAAAATAAAAAAAAAATATTTTTTTTACCGGCGGTGTACCAATCATACTGATCCGGAACGTTACGAAATTCTAAACCGATATGAAAATATTGGTTAATTGTGTATTTTCTATTGAAGTGACGTTGGACTAGAGATAAATGTTGATTGAGAGTCGAGAAAAATCAACAATAATTCAATTTAGATCTATGATTCATACTCCAATTCACTATTAGTTTGATTTGTTCTCCCCAAGATATGTGGTTTATTGTTTCACATTTTTATTATTTAGTCAATTTACTTACGTATTCTCTATGTAAGGGATGTTATACAAAATATATGAGAAAATGGTGGCTTTATTCCCAAAACTTGTACAATTTTGGTGAAATTAATTTTTATAATTGTTAATGATATATTTAGTGTTAAAATTTTAAATTTTTGGCATATTTAGTAATTTAAGTTTGTAATATTTGATAAATCAGATTTTCAAAGTGTTGGGGATTGAACACGTGTGCGAACAATCTCGATAGATTAAGTAGAATCCGAGAATTAAAGCAAAGAGAAAACAACGACACAAAAAATTAACGTGGAAACCCGGAAAGGGAAAAAAACCACGTGACCAGCGAAAACAGCCAAATTCACTATCACTTGAGAAGATTATAACACACACGAAGAGGAAAACTCGGAATACAATAATATTGAAGTACATAACAATGAACCCTAAGACCCTTTTATATAGATGAGATGTTTGAGATATTAAGATAACAAACAAATATTCCTAATATTTGATCATATCTCCATATATGATTATCCATAATCAAATCATATATATGTGTCCATATATACTGATTTGATATGATATTATTTCATTCAATATATTTTTTCATAACTGCCGATATCTTTGACTAATGAGCTCCACCATATCTCAGTTCGGTCCTCGACCGATTGCCTCCATCTCATATCTTCGGGTAACGTGCCATCGGTCCTCTTTGTTACATTCGGTATTGCGTACTTCGGTCCTCGACCGATCGGTACTAATACCGATCATCTCGTCTTCCATGTGTGCCCCGATCGACCACATTGCCGATCGTCATCCAAGTGTCACCGATCGATACCAATATCAATCTCCACACTTAACACAAAATGACAAAATTAATCTCTAAAATTTTATTTTGACTAGAATACCATTTGTCAAAATTGACAAATTTAGAAATCAATTATGTAATACAAATAAAATTTGGATAGATTAATTTTACCAAAATTTAGAAAATATGATAATCAATTTTACTATATTTATTAAATTGTTATAATTATAAAACGTTAAAGATAAAAAACAAAATCATGAAAATATTCGGACCAACATGCATAAAAAAAATTATATTTGTAGACTTGTATTATATGCAACTATATACAAGTCTCAACAAATTTTAAATTAAATTTTCCATTTTATTTATGTGTAATATTATTTAATTTAAGAATCCTAATGGATGGAATAATAGGGTCTCATTACATCATTACATATAAAGATGAAACAGCAGAAACCGTGTCGTCTTCAAGTTACATGTTCTAGAAGGCGTCGATGAACCTTGTAAGCTTCCTGCCCGTAGACAGCAAAGTGGGAATACTCTGTTCGTTTCTAAAAACGTTGTCTGGATCAAATCTGGTCTTGATCTGAACTAATCTATCGAAATTATTCTTGAAATATTTCAATCCATAAACTCTACCTTGACTGTAAGTGTTGTCTGAAATTCCGATGTCCAAATCTCTGTAATTCAGATAAGCTTCTCTGGGATTACTCGAAACGTAGGGAGTCATGAAACTGTAAAGATCTCTTGCTTGATTCAGATACTTTTGAGAAGCTGTTTCGCCTTCTTCGTCCCAGCTTACAGAGTATTGAATCTTGAAAAGAGTGCCTTTCCGATGTGGAAAAGGGGTTTCAGAATCAGAGATCTCGTTCATTACTCCGCCGTATGAGTTGAACACCAAACCCACTCTTCCGATTTGGACCATTTTGTTGAAAATTAATTGCAGGCCGGAGATGGAGATCGGAGTATGTACGTAGTCGGATTTTCGTTTACCGAATCTGACTGAATCTGGGTTTCTGCTTAGAAGAACTCTTGGGGAAGTTGTGTTGTCGAAATTTGCCCAGAAAAGAACGGAATTTATCCACGACATCTCTTGGCAATCGCTCGCTCGGAGACCCAGCTTGGGAAATGCGGCGGTTGTGACGGAGAGGAGCTGGTCGGCGCCACCGAGGAACTCGCCGATAAAAGTTGCTCGGAGTACTCGTACCCTGTTTACAGTCACGGGTTGCAGAAGAATTCTGATAAATAGATTTTTGTCGATATTGCTAATAATTTGCTGGTACTGGAAAACAGCCTCCGTAGCGTTCTTATCGTAGAATCTGTTCAAACGGAAAATAGTCACCGTCGACGGAACTTCAACTAACTTTATACGGTACGATAAAATGACGCCGAAACTTCCACCGCCGCCGCCGCGTATTGCCCAGAAAACATCTTCACCCATTCCATTCCTATCCAAAATCCGGCCGTTAGAGTCGACTATACGCGCGTCAATAACATGGTCGACGGTGAGTCCGTACTTCCTCAGTAAGTTACCATAACCAGCGCCGCTAATATGGCCGCCAACGCCGACGGTAGGGCAAATACCAGCCGGAAAAGCGTGAACATTACTTTTCTCCCAAATTCTATAATAAAGTTCACCCAAATACACTCCAGTACCCACCCACGCCGTCGCGTCGCTCATATCAATATCGATCGACCGGAAATTAAACATATCCAGAATGATAAACGTCTCATCTGAAACGTACGAAATACCTTCATAGTCATGACCGCCGCTACGAATCTTAAGCTGAACACCTAGTTTCTTAGAGCAAACCACTGCCGCTGAAACTTGCGTCTCCGTCGTAGGGGCGACAATAATGCTCGGTTTTTTTGTTGTCGTCGTGTTGAAGCGGAGGTTTCTAACACCAGAAACCAGAACATTTTCGAAAAGGGGATTGTCGGAACCGTAAACTACGGCGGAAATCTGGTCTTGAGACACATTGTTCTCCGAAAGACACCCAACGAAGCAATCGTAAAATCCACCGACGCCGCAATTCGCCGATACAGCATAAGCGAAGAAGATTAAACCCAGAAATTCTTTCATTTTCGAATGATTTTTTTTTATGAATTTTCTCGTCCATATAAATAAATACACACCGGTCACCGCCCGTAGTGGAATTCGGTATCAAGACTCAAACCGCGTTTTTAATTAAGATATTTTAAATATTACTCATTTGAAATTCGAATATTTTTATTCATATTAAATATTATTTAAATAAAACTATTATTAGTACTACATTCGGTTATAAATATGATAATTTTTCAATGATAAGAAACACAAATATAATCCTTTAATTCCACAAAAATATATTATAAAAACATCAATAATTTTTTCATCATGTAAATACATAATGTGGTCAATTATGAAAAACTTAAATTCTGAATTATTGTATTATATAGATTGGCCAATAGAAACAGGACACGTAATGGTAGACAAGACGATGTGTTGTCCAACCGTATTCTATAAGAACATCCACAATCATGTCCGTTCGAAAACTTCATTCTCTTATCCACATCAGCTTTCTCTCTGTACACACAATCGTTCTTTAATTTTATAAATAACTTTCTCTCTGTACAAATAATCATTCCTACAACAATATCCGAAAACTTATAATTTTTTAATATTATTTTTTTACACATCAAATACATTATAATTATAATATTATCGATAAAATCGTTATATAAATTTATTATAAATATTTATATTTTATAATTATTTTAATTTTAATTTTTTAAGATTTTTAAAATTTTTTAAAAAAATAAAAATTGATAAGAGAGTGTGTCCCTCTCTACTTTGAAAAGATACAATTTTGCCATATTGACCGTCCAATCAAACTGGGCGGTCATGGCTGTGAAAGACGTAAGGTCTAGTCATGTGTGGTGGCCTTTGAACAGAAATTTCTTTGTTGACATGGTGGTAAAATTCTATTTGTTTCTTTTTTTATATCCATTTCAGTTTTTTGTGTATATATTATTTTTAATTATTTTAATATTAATATCAATATTTCATACATTTTAAAAAATTGATCCAACCTTAATGTGACGGTGGACTCACACCATATAAATCTAATAATTATTGAACAAATTCAACAATCTACCTCGAGTCTAACTATAAATTTAAATTTACATATTTAAATAAATCGAAAGAATTCTAATAATATGTTGGATCAAATAGATTTGTGTCTACAGTAACCTATCATTGCATAATAGTAATTTAGCGTGATTCCAAGTATACTAAGACTTAAAAGACAGGAAAAATAGTAGTGGTCCTTTACGTGCACGTCTCTATATTTTGAATATAAAGTCTTGTAGAGTTATAGTAATAAAAAAATAAAAATTATTAATTTTTTGAATATAAAAATGTAATATTTTTAATAGTTACAAAAATCCACGTCATGTACAATCATTTTAACATTATTTCCAATAGACAACCAAATCCAAGTTACGATAACGGCATTCCGTAGTTGGATATCCACCAAATTCGCAACCGACGTCACTATATTCGGACGTCACGCGCCACGTAATCAGAGAACCAGTCAAACGGGCTGTAAAAACGGGCCTAATAAAATAAAATTGGGCTTTAAAGCCCAATTATAGAACATAACGGTTACCTTACAAAACCATCATCACTTGCTAATAATTAGGAGAGTTACCAGTTAATAACTTCTTCTTTCTGTGTAGTCTGTAACTCTGTACTGTACGCCAGTTTTCTTCTTCATTTCCTCATAAGCGTCAATGGCTATGAGCTACCATAGTTCAAACTTCTCATCAGCCATTGACCCAGACATGAGTTTTCTCGATCATTTACTTCTTCCACCGCCGGACTCCGCCTGGTTCTCCGGTTGTTTCACTGACCCAGTTAACATTTCCAACTCTTTACTACAAGACATCCCCGTCACAGTTACTCCTCCTCCTCCTCTCACCGGCAACATCAACTTCTCCCCTGAAACTGAATACGAGCTCTTACATTCTATGCATTACCCGATATGGGACTTTCCTCTTCCACCGCCGCCGCCGCCGCTGAAGAGCGCCGAACCGGGATTTCAATCAGGGTTGTCGGCGCAGAGTGTAGCCGCGAGACAGAGACGGAGGAGAATAACGGAGAAGACACATGAGCTTGGGAAACTAGTTCCAGGTGGACAGAAGATGAACACTGCAGATATGTTGAAATCTGCTTATAAATACATCAAGTTTCTAGAAGCACAAGTTGGTGTTCTTCGAATGATGAAGTTGAAGCAAAGAGATGAAGAAATTGAACTTGATATTCTGCAATCGCCATTGATTCAAGAGAAGCTTTACGCTTCAGAGAAATGTTTGGTTTCACAGAAATTGATTGAAGAACTTGGCAGTTACGATGAAACAGCGGAATCTAATTTTCAGTAAGAAGTAATTAATTAGTGAATTACGACAATCTTAACATAATCTTATGCAGTTACTTTTTCTTCAACATGTAGATTTTGTAAATTTCTCATGTTTTGTAAGAACAATGGGTTATTTGGTTTAGCTTTTAAAAATTACGACGTGGTGAGGTGTGGTGAGATATGATGATCGTGAATTTTTAAGTATGTTTGGTAAAATTGCGGTATTATGATCATGATTTATGTAAAAATACTAATATACCCTTATATACATAATAATAATAAATATAATTATATTATAATTAATTGAAGTAAGGGTGGATGAGTCTTTTCAAAAATAACGATAAAACCACAGTTGGTTTTAACAGCTGTGATGATATCATAATTTTTTAACGATTATCACATCGCAATTAAGTTTGTGTTTTGCGTGCATTAAAAAAATCACGATTGTATCATCTCGCCGCACCTCACAGCACTTTTAATCGTGGTACCAAAGAAACCCAATAAGAAAGTTTTTGTTAGAATTCTCGAAAAATATTATCGTTTTAGTTGATATTTATTAAATTTACTCTTATTTAGACATTTAATCGAATGATTTTTTAGAGAAAATGGCGACTTGGGTCCCCAAAGTTTGGATAATTTGGCAATTTTGGTCCCCAAAGTTTCGAGTGGCAAAAACAGTTCCCAAAGTTTTGATGATTTGTCAATTTTGGTCCCCAAAGTTGCGTATTTTCGCAAAATACGTCCCCAAAGTTTGCGAATTTTGGCAAAACCGGCCCCCAAATTAATTTTCGTCCGGGGACCTAATTTGCCACAAATTACAACTTTGGGGACCAATTATGCCACACGCACATAACTTTGGGGACTGGTTTTGCCAAAATTCGCAAACTTTGGGGACCGGTTTTGCCTACATGAAACTTTGGGGGTTGATTTTGCCTTAATTTGAAAGTTTGGGGATCAAAATTACCAAAAATTTCAAACTTTGGGGACCAAAACTGCCTTCCACCCGATTTTTTACCTGTTAATTGTTAATATATTTTTATATTAACATAATTAAATAAATATATAAAAATTAAGGGGATAAAATGAGGATTCGGTCAAACTAGTGGGAAGCGGTATTTCGATGCACGTTTGAGTATTTTAATATAATTTATATTTAATATATTCTAAATATTTTAAATTATTATTTATTTACAAATTCAAAGAAATATTCACACTTTAATTTATTAACAACTAAAAAATTCTTTTCCAGACAAGTACTTACAAACTCAAATGTTTTCCAAATTGAATTGAAATAAAATTACCAAATTATTATCAATATACATATGTGTCACCGACATTCCAATTTTCCGTACGCACTCGTTTTGTATCGAGTAGGAATCTCCGATTCGCTCCAAACGATGCTTGGCAACTTAAACAAAAAACGACGACATTTTAATATTCTCATTAATTTGATTTGTTCTTCATCGAAAAAGAGGTTTATGTGTTTTCACGATGTTTTTATGTAGTCAATTTACTTTTGAATTATTGTACAAGCGATGATGGATCGGAAAGCGATTGCTTTTTGGGAAGGGGTGGAATCGACGAGCGAAACTCATTTTTTTATGAACTAAATCATCTTATGGAATATTTTAGGAAAATATTTGTATTGGTATGGTAGATTTGGAATTCAACAAATACCATTATTTATATATTTGTTTTATTTAATGTTATTTTATTTAAAATTCAATCTGAATCGTAAATTCAACTCTAGGTGGTGCATAGCTATGTTCTAAAACCGGACAGGAAATACGAACCAGTTATCCCTCCGGTTCGGTCCAAACCGGTTGAGAACCGGTCTGACTCGTTTTTGTTATTTTAATATATTTTTTAATTATTTAACTT
The DNA here is from genome assembly GCA_009725065.1 of Utricularia reniformis. Classification (NCBI taxonomy): domain Eukaryota; kingdom Viridiplantae; phylum Streptophyta; class Magnoliopsida; order Lamiales; family Lentibulariaceae; genus Utricularia; species Utricularia reniformis. The sequence continues at coordinate 55,418 of RWGZ01001438.1, forward strand.
TTCTATATTGTATATACATTTATTAAATACAAACATCTAAAATAAAAATTCTAAAAAATTATAATTATTTATATTTTAACACAAAAAAATGATAACTTACCAGTAGTCAAAATCGTTATTATCCAAAATTATGTCTTCAAATCCTTTTGCAAATGATTCAAAATCTATTATTTTGTCATAAGAATTTATTCGTGTAATACAATATAATAATAAAATGAATATCTTGTTTAACGTTGTCTTTATCTTTATATTTTTTTGGGATAATATTATAACTAAATATTTAAGATCTAAGTATGAATGTTTTTTCGTATGTAAGACTTTGAAGTATATAAAATGATTAACCCTAAACCGGACCAGTTTCATGTCAATTACTTTCTCTATGATAAAGTAATTTTATAAAATTAATTTAAATTAATATATTTTCTTATTTAAAATTAAACATAATTATTGTTTTTAAAAAACAATAGTTAAAACTAAATAAAATTAATGAGTCCCATATAATTAATATTATATGGTTTTGGGCCCAAGTCCGGTCCAAACCGACCGAATCGGTCAAAACCTGTCCGGTTTTGGAACACATGTGCATAGTATGTAACAAAAGTGAAATTACTAAATTAGAAATCCACTAAATTTGAATGTCCTAAGGTCATTGAATCTAACAAGTTTCTGTACATTTGAACACAAATATTATAAATTATGAATATATTTAGATAATTATAAGTATTGATCGATTTACCAATGTCGGAAAATATACATGCATTTATGTGAAATATATATAGTATATAATCAAGCATTATTATCTTTGTATTGAATCCAAAACAAGAAAGCTACCTCTCAACCACTCTACTCAATCCCGATCACGTAAATTTGGTCGAACATCTAAATGAGAAAACGAATACGATCATCATCATCTTCTTCTCCACATCGAAAATTCGAATACTTTGTTAGTAGATCTCTATAGAGATCAAGGGAGCCAACATCTTCTTCTTCTATTTACGCCTAGCCGAAAAAAGCGACACCGATAATGGCGTCTCGTACCCATTCCGATGAACCTTTTGCCATAGCCACGCCGTTTTCAAACTTTCTTCAAGGTTAGTATATCTCGCAGTCCAGTTTAGCTCCTTAACGATCTTAGTTGGATCGCTGTACACTTCTGCATAATCACCAGGTCTTCGAGGAAGAAATTCGACGTCGATCGGAACACCCGTTGCTTTCTTACATGCTTCGACGAACTCTTTTACGGATCTTCCTATTCGAGTTTATAAGTTAATACCATTCGTAAAAAGAACTGAAACTTGTGTTACCTTTTCCTGTGCCAACATTGTAGATTCCTACTTCACCAGGTTTCGATTTCTCTAGAGCTTTAACATGAGCATCGACTAGATCCGTAACATCGATGTAGTCCCGAATACATGTCCCGTCTACGGTACTGTAATCAGTTCCTCGAACCTGTAGAAAGACGATCGTAAAGGAAAATCCTTCTTAAGTTTTGAAGCTGAAGAGATAGACCTTTAGACCAGAAATGATCCCTCGAGCTGCGTCGAAACAAGCACCGGATATTCGACCATGCTCACGTAACTCCGGTCGGGGAGCTTCACCGAGCCTTCCCTCGGGATCAGAACCAATCACGTTGAAGTATCTTATGCATAAAAACAACCCATAAGAAAAAACATCATACGCAATCCATTTTCGATTGTAAGAAGATTTTTTCGGATAGCAACCTCAAAATCATGACAGCCATGTCGGAGTTTTTGTTCATGTCGAGAATAATATCTTCTGCCATTTTCTTCGCCTTTCCATATGGATTTATTGGAAACTACGCAAAACGAATGCTCAAATAATACGTTAAAACTTTCATCATATTGAAGCATGTATATATACGTACCTGTGGAGTTTCTTCGGTAATCGGCATCTTTTCGGGTTCTCCATATGTAGCACATGTACTCGAATATATAAACGTCTTCACTCGATGTGCTATCATAGCTTCCAAGAGAACGAGAGTATTCGATGTAATGTTGTGGTAATACCTGCAGTTAGATGATGTTCGTAAATCAAAAAACACGAAAAAAATAAGCAATGTTCGTAATTCGAATAGTTTCACGATCAAAAAGTATCAAAAGTGTAAAAAAATGTGTTTCGAAAATATCTCGATGCTATAGCTTCAAATGAAACACAGTATAAAGACCACACATGCACTCACTTAAGAGGATCAAGAGTACTCTCCCCTACGTAAGCTACGGCAGCGAAATGCATCACGGCATCAAACGCATTTTGTGAAAGGAGTTTATGTACCTGAGAATCGACAATAAGAACAAGCTAAAATAAGTAACCACATTCATCAAATACAAGTGATGGTAAATGTACACTAAAAAATACCGATTTTGAATCACCGAGATCAGCATAAACGAATTGGAGCTTCCCGGGTTCAGGAAAGAGTTTCTGGAGGATATGAATGGCTCCAAGGTTACCTCGTGAGAGATTATCCTATCGTTCATAAATCATGATCAATAACAACACTTGTCTCAATGAAAAGTTACTGAAACGAAGCTATTAGTGAAAAATACCACAATCGTAACACGATACGAATCTTTAAGAAGACGTAAAGCAGCATGTGAACCTATATAACCAGCACCTCCAGTGACTAGAATATGAGGGGTACCAGGATCATGTATAGAAAACTGCACACAAATTAGAGATTCAAACAAAGCTGCAAAAATAATGAAATCAGATACTTAGAGTTAATAAAGATAATTACTTTGCTTGGGGTGCTAAAACTTGGGGATTGATTAAGCATAAGAATGCACAATGTTGTAAGAGTTGAAACCATAAGGACTCTCCCGCAAATTCCACTTCTTTTCTTTGGTTCTGAGAAATCCATGCCTGAAAAAAGGGGAAATAAAGATCAGTTTTAAGAAGGAACAGTGAAAGTAAAACGCATTCTAAGACAATTTAACAACAACCTAATGAGATAGATCTACTGGACCTCTGTGGAGCTCTGGTCCTTGTCAAACTCAACATGAGAAATCTCTTCTTTTATACAAAGAACCAAAGCAAATTTTTTGGCATCAATTCTTCATTAATGCTCAATCTGCACCTAAAATTTTTAAAAATGGAGAAGAGTAACAATTTCAATCGATAGTTAAGGAGATGGGAAAAGTGCAGAAGAAAAAACCAAATTAAATTGGGAAGAAAAAAGTGAGGATGGCCCATGATGAAGAGACAAGGGAACAGCTAAAAACACAATCAAATCCAAAACCAAGCTGGAAAACAGGAAGCAACAACGATCTTAACAACATCAGCCATGTGAAATTGAAGAACATCGAAAAGGATGATTCAAACGCATAATACATAACTCTTATAAAACACCAAATCCCAACCTAGATTCCTCCGTCAAGAAACTATAATTAACAAGCATTTGAGCCTCATCTAAAGAACTTAAAATTTCAATAACAGACCCATCTACTTTTAACCCAAAAAGGGAAATGAAAAAAGCGATATACAAACGAACATAACCCTCAAATATTAAATCTCCCAAAACAGAAATACGATTAAAGAAGAATTTGTTTTCATCGGGGAAATCTCAGTACCTTGTGCATGAAGCTTGAGGAGTCCAAAGATCTGGAAACTAATCAGAAACTAAACAAAAAGCGCAGCGTTTGAAAAAAAGGACAAAATGACGATACGAATAAGAGAAAAAGACACTGGAATAGAGAAACCAACGAAATCGGAATTTGAACAGAAAACCAAAATGGAACCAGATACGGAAAAAGAGGTAACGCGGCACTGCTTCAGCTGTTAAGCTTACCGTTTCAACGGAGAAAACTCATAAATTTCATTTATTACAAATTTCTATTTAAAAAACCTGAAATCTGTCTTATTCAGATTAATATTTGAAAAGGACGGAATGCAGTTTTGGTCTCAAAATTTAAATGTTTTGGTAATTTTGATCCTCAAATTTTCCAATTTTGGCAAAATCAGCCCCCAAAGTATCATGTACGCAAAACCGGTCCCCAAAGTTTGCGAATTTTGGCAAAATCAGTCCCCAAAGTTATGTGCGTGTGGCATAATTGGTCCCCAAAATTGTAATTTGTGGCAAATTAGGTCCCCGGACGAAAATTAATTTGGGGGCCGGTTTTGCCAAAATTCGCAAACTTTTGGGACGTATTTTGCGAAAATACGCAACTTTGGGGACCAAAATTGTCATATCATCAAAACTTTGAGGACTGTTTTTGCCACTCGAAACTTTAGAGACCAAAATTCCCAAATTATCTAAATTTTGGGAACCCAAGTCGCCATTTTCTCATTTGAAAATATCACGAAATGCCCTTAACTTTACATTAATATATTTTTTTACCCATGACGCCATTTGTTCAAAATGTCATAAATAATTAATATAAAATAATTGAAAAAAAATTATATTAATTGTAATTGTGTACCCAAATAATTAAATGTACAGATACATATAATATTATATAAATAAGATTAAATATATAAAATATTAAAATGGTATGTTTATAATTTTATAATGTTGTAAATGCAGATTTAGCTGTACACATGTGACATGTAAGTCATTAATGTGTAATAAGTTCGGTCAGCGGTTCAGATTCTGAATTTAATTATTTATATTAAATATTTATAGAGTATAAATAATGGATTACAAGTATTAAATAATTAATAGAGTATAAATAATAATTGAGAATCTTGGCATGTAGTTTTTTGGACTTGGAAAATAATAATATTTTATTTATAGTATTTATTTTATTAATTCCTCTCAAAAAAGATTTTATTATTAGCTATAAAATAAATTATATAAAGTTGTGGGTCCCCTGGTACAATGTTGACTTTTAACACCGTGTTTAGGTGGCCGGATTAAAGACTTTTATTGCAAGTATTGAGAAAACACTTACAAATTTAAAATGTATGAGACAAATTAATTATAATTAACGATAGTTTTAACTATTTAAGCCATTTCATTAATATTCTATTCGTTGAAATGTGAGCGTCATTAAAATTAATTTATAATTATTAAGTTTTTGTGAGTTTTTATAATGTTTTCACTGGTATGTGAAATACCAATTGATATTGATATTTTAATCAATATTGTGTGATACTCAGTTTTATAATCGAATTTCAGGTTTTTTCGGTTTTGATCATAAAATAATAATAAATGGTATTAAAACATTGACTAAATTATAGTGATTTTATAATTTCAGTTTTGGACCATCCAATTATGATTTCTTTATTCCATTTAAGAATAGAAAAATTTAATTTAACAATGAAAAGCATATTTTAGCAATTAACTATAAGAATGATTGAAATTAAGAATATTTAATAATTTTAGACTAAAATAAATAATATAATTAGAGAACTTAATCATTGTTTTAAAAGGGAAAGATGAAAAATGATATGATGGAAAATTTGAGTAATCAAAATTGAAAATTTTCCAATTTAAGATACAATTTGATACTTTTTAAATTTTAAAAAATATATTGTGTTTGATACAATTTGATACCTATGTTTCAAAACCGGTCCGACTGGTTTGGACCGGACTCGGGTCCAAAACCGGTCAGATTGAGTAAAGTAACAAACCCAATTTTATTTAATATTAATTATTTAAAATTATGTGTAGCCCATTAATTTTATTTAGTTTTAATATTTTTTTAAAAAAATAATAATTATGTTTAATTTTAAATAAAAATATATATTAATTTAAATTAATTTTATAAAATTATTTTTTCATAGAGAAAGTAATTGACATGAAAATCGGTCCGGTTTAGGGTCAATCATTTTATATACTTCAAAATCTTACATACAAAAAACATTCATATTTAGATCTTAAATATGTAGTTACAATATTATCTCAAAAAAATATAAAGATAACGACAATGTTAAACAAGATATTCATTTTATTATTATATTGTATTACACGAACAAATTCTTATGACAAAATAATGAATTTTGAATCATTTGCAAGAAAATTTGAAGACATAATTTTGGATAGTAACGATTTTGACTATTGATAAGTCATCATTTTTTTGTGTTAGAATATAAATAATGATAATTTTTTAAAATTTTTATTTTAGATATTTGTATTTAATAAATATATATACAATATAGAAAAGTTAACTAATTAAAAAAATATTAAAATAACAAAAACGAGTCAAACCGGTTCTCAAATGGTTTGAACCGGTTTGGACCGAACCGGAGGAATGACCGGTTCGTATTTCCGGTTCGATTTTAGAACATAATTATATACACAAATCTCAAAAGGTGAAATAATATGATATTGAGAGAATGTCCTTAATTAACTAAAAATAATCACGTTTAAAGAAACAACAGATCAAATTTGGGCTTGCCTTAATTTATATGGGCCTAGGCCCAATTTAATATTAATTGCATTTCTAATAATAAAACATGTAGAATACAATACTATTAAATTTTTATAATGTGCAGGCAGGAAGGTGAAAAGAAGGAATCCTAACAAAGAGTATAGACAAAGGAGCAACAGTGAGTGGGCCCCGAGTTTGAATTAATTTAGGTAATAAAACAAAATTACCAATATTTAATTCTTCCCCATTTAATATCAACCTTTGGCTATGAACATCTCCATTTTTACTACTCAAATGATACTCTTCTCTTGAACAAAGGTTTAAACTTCGGTTTCCTATCGAAATCTCGACTTGTGCGGATGTTTTATTGTCCAAGTTCATCAATGCAACCGTTATCCCCGTCTGTAAATAATTAAAAAAAGTCGAATATTAGTTATATAATAGTAATATAAAGAAATGAATCATTGAAACTTAATGTATAAGAATGATGAATCATATATTAAAAAAATTAGTTATAGTATGATCCATCTATCTTATATATTGGATTTTTCAATATAGTATATGTATCCTTTTGTTTTAGTAGATATAAGAGTAATATAAACTAAAGTATTTCACATACCGAGTTCTTCGAACAATGGGCGTAACTGCGGATTTTATGCGTCCCGATGAAGCTTGCCGAAAGAACTTTGCTTCCCATTAGCATGTTCCATAGAAGCGCACTAGAAGACACAAAGAACGATTGATTACCTTTTGAAATACGAACTCGAACTAAAATGGCTTATAGTTACTTACATGTAGTAATTAGGATTAGGGAGAAATGTAGTAGTGTTAAGCAAGCCATAATTTCCACCAATCAAAGTTTGTCTGCAATATGTCTTCGTACCATAAGTAGACGACATTCCGAGTTGATCAAGATACCTAAATCCGATAAAGAATCCTATATTTATGATGGGTTTTAAGAGAAAATGATGTCAAAAAGAGTACCAAAAACTAAATACAAACGAATTAGTGACAAGATTGCGCCCGCTATTGTACGCTCCACCAGCTTCGCCAACCCAAGCCACTGTTGAACTCCCGTTGTTGTTCTTGTTGTTGAGGATGTTATTAAGATCTCTAAAAGTTTGAGCTCCACCGTCGAGATACGATGGGTTCAGGATCTTGTCTACTAGATGAGTATCTACTCCTGTTTAAACAAAACAACTTGAACAAATCAATTATTATGATCATGATCATGATATGGATGATAGAGAGGAATTTTACCTGGACCAAGATTGTAAATGTGATGCGTTACAACTTGAAGAGAACTAGATGCTCTTGTTATGAATTTAGTAAACCACTTTGGTTCGAAAAAACCTCCTGGTCCGATAACAACCGGCTTATCCTCTATTCCTCTATACATTTCTTGCACAATATCTTGAAGATTAATTATATCGTAAGCATATTGATCAGATCCAACTCTTGCTCCTATTCCATTACCACTCATCTCATTTCCTACCAAAAAAATGCATTTTCGAGTACGAGCATACGATACATAAAAACATAAGTTCAATGAGACGAATAGCATTCTCACCAAGCTCCCATCCATAAATGTCGTAGCCACTATCTATAGTGTATCTAATGAGAGATTTCGCATTCGTCGGATCCCAACTCCCAGTACAATAGCCATCCGATCCGATCTTCCGACCGTTTAGTGCATTCAGACCGAAGACAACCTTCACTCTGTTTCCACAAGCACACATAACATATCTTAACCCGATGGTTCGAATACCATTAAGATGTTTCTATGAGGAGTTACCCCACTAATTTGAAAAAGCTATTGAGCTGATCCCACCGGGAAACAGGCAAGCATCCTTCGGAAAATCCGAACATAACGGAGGGGTTTTGAACAAACGGAGTACATGGAACTTGATCATCTATAGTTTGGTATCTTAGTTTGTCTTGCAATGTTCCTCCAAGTCTTAGTTTCAATGGAGATAAAGCTGAAACATAAATAACTACATTTTATCATGATTGAAAATACGATAGCGCATCGGGTTTCATTTAAATTAATGAGAATAATCGATATAATGTAATGTTTTAAATCGGCGAGCGAGTTTCGGGTAAAACGTCATAGTTTATACCTTTTACAGCATTCAACAAAAGGGTATTGTTGAGATCCTACAATACACAAATACTATTTACATAAGTGGAGTACCCCATAAACTTATAATGTCTTATTCAATCTCAAAGTATTTTAATTTGAAGTGGCAATTTTATCCTCCCTAAAATTTCAAACAGATTAATTGTGCCAGAAAATTTAGGGTTAAAAATGTAATTTTACATTTGTTGTCTCTTAAATTATGAAATTATAATTGTAGCATATAAAACAATATAAGAAAATCCAAAACCTCAGGGTAAAACGTGTAATAATTCAAAAGCTGAAGGACTTAAAGAAAAAAAGTAAAAAATCGGAAAACTCAGGGCTAAAATTGTAGTGAAATTTATAATCAATGTTTTTATATTTCTTTTAAATTCCATTCCGATTCTATAACTAGAGGTGGTCATGGATCAGTTCAATCCATTGGATTGACCCAACCAGTTAGTATGAGTTGGTCCACAGGTCAACCCAATCAAAAAATGATTACGGTTTGAGTTGATTAAATAAACATGTGACCCGCACCGAGTCAACCCGTTGTAGGCTGCGAGTTGTAATTGACCGATTATTTGTTAATTCGTTGGGTTGGTTTATCGTTTTTGCTTATTTTTTCAGTTTTGTTTTTTCTCACTCAAAGCCTATATAGATATGTGTTTCTTGTATTTTATAAAATCTTCAAGTACCTCAATTTCTCATACTCGTAGGTTCGTAATCTATTGTTTCAGTTTTATACTTTCTATTGAGTTTAATAACATATATTATATTTTATCAGTGAATACAATTTGTATTTTAAATTATTATTTGAATTACTTCATTTATTTATATTTTAGTTCAAAATTAAATTTTTATAATTTTTATTAAGAAGAACTCATGGATACAAACTAAAGTTAATAATATTAACTTAATATATTTAAGTCAATCCGCGGGTCGGGTTGGGCCAATGCTCCAACCCACCGGATTGATCCATTATTGAGTTGAAATTTTTAACAACCCGTTGGGTCAATCCATATGAATTGTCGGGTTTGATGGGTTGGACCCGTAATCCGTTGGATCTCATCCACGACGACCTCTATCTATAACAGTTGTACCAATTTTTTATATTAAAAATTTAAAATTAATATTAATCAATTATTTTTTTAGAAACAAGACCCAATAAAATTCAAATTCCGATTAAAAACCCGATATCATGTGATATGGAAAAAATACTAGTGACACTGTGTATTTGACGGATAAACAAAATCTGAAATGCCAATTTAAAACTTTCAAACAGAATAAGAAATATGGAAAACCTCAGGGTAAAAAATATAATAAGACAAAAGCTTAAGGACTAATAAAAAAGGAATAGTTCTGGAAAACCCAGGCCTAAAATCGTCCGAATAATAAATGAAGAAGAAATATGGAATAATTAAAAAAGAAGACGTACGAGATTGAGAAGAGAAGCGTTTCCCCAGCTGCAATAGCCGTAATCACATTTAGTAGAAGGCCACCAATCCAAAGTAGCACAAATGAAATCTTCATCAGTTGTAGCTATTAAAGAATCTGTATTTACATATAAAATTCCTTTGAATGATCGTGAAGAAGAAATAGCGACGCAGAAGCAGATCAAAACAGCGATCCCAAAGATGAACAAAATCGAAACAAAACACATGCTGCTGCTATCTCTTGTTGTTGAACTTGAATGATGAAGAGCCAAGCCCTGGTTTATATATATGGGTCGGGTCAACTTTTGAAAGTTGTTTCACTAGATGAACCTCTAAAAGTAAGTGGAGTCAAACTTTGAATTCAGATGATGGATATTAATCCTTTTCANTATATATTTTAATAAAACTAAATCAAATAATTTATATTATATATATATATTAATTAAAAATATATAATAAATTAAATTAGAATATAATAATATTAATAAAATATTATGTCGAACGCCACGTAAAATACCGGGCACTAATTGATATATCGTTCATATTCTATGAATAAGATTATATATTTTTATATTGATCGATATAGCAGTATTGAGTTATAGTGTCGGATATCGGTCCATATTTTTATATCGTAATTTCACATATCGATCGATATGAAAGTATATCTTCCGATTCGGGGAGTATGACCGATATATCGATCGATAAATGATAGTTTACATGTCGCCCCAAATATTATTTAATCAATATTTTCATAGCGTCTGGTACAATGAAAGTCGGGCGGCACCGGTATATGAACCAGTACCATGTTTACGGTTCGGAGCCCATGTTTTTCAAGATCGACCAGAAAATTTTTGATCGATATGTGAAATTACGATATAAAAATATGGACCGATATCCGACACTATAACTCAACACCGTCATATCGATCAATATTAAAATATATATTCCGATTCATAGAGTATGAACGATATATCATTTAGTACTCGGTATTTTATGTGTCGTTCGATATAATATTTTATTAATATTATTATATTGTAATTTAATTTATTATATATTTTTAATAAATATATATATATACATATATATAATATAAACTATTTAATTTAATTTTATTAAAATATATAAACATAGGCTATTTAGCAAATACTTTATGAAAATAGGTTATTTTGCAAATAAGAATTTTGCAAGTGTGCTAGTTTGCAAAAGAGGCCCTTATGAATATGTGATTTTTTTCTTTTTAATATCGTTTGTTCATACTACTTGTTGTAATTTCGATTAGATTCTATAATTCAAACGCACACCCCAAAAATTGATCTAATTAAAGCGAGTTGGAATTGACTCAAAACCCCCTTCGGGGTATCAAAACAGGTTTGAAAAAATCATGAGTAATATTACTTAGGGTTTATCCGGTTAAATGAAATTGATCAATTAATAATAATTCGTTAGTTTAAATGAAGTTGACTATAAAAGTAAAGTCAACTTTGAATTCAGATGGAAATTAAATCTTTTGAGAATGCAGGGGAGGTTAACTCTTAAGATTTGATAATCATATTTCATTTGGATTGGATTAGGTTATCTTCTGTATGCGCTTTGAAAATTAGAATACAGTTTGAGAATGTGTTTTCAGAATCTGATTATAAATCAAGAATGCATTGAATGTTCTATAATTGATAAATCGAATTACATAACAAAAATAATGTTCTGTATAAAATTAGATTCATTCAAATTAGACTCATCGTCGTTAGTATCGACATGACGAAAGAAATTATGTATGGTTAAAATTGCACGTTAAAGATACATGAGAATAGACAATTTACAAATATGTCTAACAACATTGTAAATGCGAGATTGTTTACGGTGAAAGAAAATATGATTTTTTAGAAGATATAATTATAATTTAAATAATGAGAATACATTTTAATTTCAAGATCCAACCTGCTACCCCATGCTGCATTCAAATAACAATTTGAAAATGTATTCTCTTTATAATCAGAATGTAAATGTTGTAGTGTTATGTAAAAATTGTAATAATCATTTTAACATTAAAATTCATTTTGAGAATGCATACATAATATAGTCTTAGAGTTATTGCAAATTTTAGTAATTAATTTATTCAAGCATTTATTGAGTGTCTTATATGTTATATATGAACATACTTCCCATATTAATCCAACCTTAGAAATTAATATGGTATCACAATAAGTGTAGAAAAATCATGAGTAACCTTACCTAGGTTAATTCAGCTTAATTAAATTGATTGACTAATAATACATCGATTTGATGATGATATATAACTTGTCAGGTGGTTGAATTTGATAGATATGTGTTCATATTTGATAATAAATACCACACATCGGAAATGAGATGACATTCATTTTGATTTATAGAGGTATTGAAAATCATAGTAATTAAGATATTTAAGTCTTTTACAGTATGATCTATTAATTCTTATACGCTATATTTAAATATACTCTCTCATGAAATTGATCATACTCTATAAATCTAAGCAAATTTAAACTATCAATATCAATTTGACTTGAAGATGAGTATTAAAGTTAAGTGTTCTTATTAGATAAAATCCATATATATTATATTTAAAAGATTTATTGGTGATTATCTATTATTACATAATGGATAAAGATATACATTTTCTGGTCTATACCTAATTACCTATTTTTACTCCGACTATTTGTAATTAGGTATTGGACAGATTATGTCTAAATCTTCTATAAATAGAGTATTAATTTATGGGAAATAAATAACTCATACGAGATACAAGAACACTTTGAGTTCTTGTTTTGAGATTTTCTATGTGTTGATTCTGAGTTCATCGACAACAACCATCGTTCCTGAGCAAGAGAGCTTGCTGCTTGTGTAACCCGGAGAACACCGGTTTTGCCAGAATTGTTCTTAAGTTCAGTGTCATTATGATATCCCACAAGCGACACTCAACCAGATTTGATAACAGAGATCAAATAACATTTTTGGTATTATTTTCTATTTACTGTATTAATGCTAATGTTGTTTATTTCTATGAAAGTTTGATCCTAGATTTCCAACGGTTCTCACATGAACTATAAATATTTTAGTTTATAATAAGTTGATATCATAAATAATTAACTTTATTAATATTTTTAATATGGTTTATTTATCTTATAAACTGTTTTACATGAACATTTTTCAATTTATTGAATCTTGAATTTTTATAGAAGATGATATTTGATTACGAGGATGCATATTAAAGTTCATTCATATAGAAGATGTGCTTTGGCAATGTTTGATATTTTCAATATAATTCATTTTTTATGAGTCCCAAACTTTATAATTTGATAAAATTATTCTCCATAATTTGTAATGACACCAAATTTTAAAGTAATGACACCATACTATTTGACAAATCATATCCTTAAAATGACAAAATTGATCCATAAAATTTGATTTTAGCCGATTATCTCATTTGTTAAAATTAAAACTTTTTGGGACAAAATATGTCATTAAAACTAAACTTTAAAGATTGATTATGCCGAAAGTTAAATAATATGATGCCCAATTTTATATTTTCATATTTTGGAGATCAAATTATCACAATCATACCGTTTTAGGGATCAAAATTGCTAAAAGCATGAAACTTTGCTAACAAGTTTACATATGCCCATTTTTTATAGAGTTTGCTATAAGAATATTTTCTCTATTTATTGAGATTTTAAATTTCAAAAAAAATCTAAAAAGTTGATTTCTTTTATAAGTTATGATTATGAATTTAAATTAGGAACTTAATATAAATTGTTTATAAAATGAGAAGGATATTATAATAATTAACTTATTCAAATATTTTGTATTGTAATTTTTTCTCTTATTTAATGGATATGATTGTAAAAACATTAATGGAATTAATTTATTATAAATTTATTATGGAGGATAATGGGGAAGAATAGTCAGAACGGGAAAAGTTCTTCTCGGTGATCTTCTTCTTCACGTCTTCTTCGATTACACTCCATGAACGCGACTGATAAAATTTAAATATTCTCATATCACTTCCCATTACAAGTGAAACGACGTCGTATATGTCATTCTTTATGATAAAATATACAAATTAATAAAATCTGATTTTTTGGTGTATAGGAATATAGTAAAAAACATTTTTTATTAAATATTTACTCAATTCTAAACCCTAGATAAATAAACTTATGAAGGGTGATTAATTAAGATTAAATGCATACATTGAATAGAATATGGACCATTTTGTAATATGTTAAAATTGGAGGACTTTGACAATTTTTTCACAGTTGACTATAGAGAAGTTTAGCCACATGAATCCGCACACACAACGTCTGGCGGCTTGCTTCATTCACTTAGTTAGTTAGATGCAATATTTTTATACAGATACATAATTTTGTATCGGTTCGAATCGATATAATAAATAGACCGGTTAGTACAAATTTTGATTTTAAAAAAATTGAAAAAATAATATTTAATTATGTTTGTAGGGTCTGATCTGAAAAAACCGGAATACGATCCTAAAACTCGGTACCGGGTGTTACGTAGAAAAATATCGGTAATGCTGGTATTTGATGTATCGAACGGTATATGAATGGTATGAAAACATTGGTTAAATGTACTCTTGTGTCATATTTAGACGATTTGAGTGTTTTATGGAGCGTATATTGTTGATTAATAATACAACGTTAAACTTATATGTATATTGAGAATTTTCTAATTTATTAGTTCATTATAATGATCAAATTAATTGAACTTAAAATATTCAATATAGTGTCCCTTTATTGTGTAGAGTATTAAACTTTTAATGTTATGATGGGTTGAAGTAAAAAAATATAATTATCGTCTATAAATATGGTTGTGGTCCTAAGCATACGTAGTTTTCAAATATATTTTCTATCTCATTGAAAGATTGATTTATAGAGAAATCTAAATAAAATTCACAAAATACATATTTATTCTGAAATCCACCATTGGATTTATGGATTTACTCAATCCACCAATGATAGTTCAAACTTGACGAGGTGAGACTCAATTAATTATAACGAATCAATGTAATTGTTAAATTACCTATCTTATTCACAATAAGTCTAACCAGTGTTTTCATACCGGACGGTATACCGTCCGATACGTCAAATTTTGTTCGATACCGATTTTTTTTTCGTACCGTCCGATACAGGGTATTCGGGTTGATTTTCAGGTTTTTTCGGGTCTGATCCTCAAAAACTAACTGAATATTAATTTTTTTAAAAAATAAAATAAAACAAAATTTGATATCAACCGGTGTACCACTCATATAGATCCGGACCGGTATGAAAACATTGAGTCTAACATCCATAGCACCTAATCCTTTGTTTATGAATGGTTCCACATTATACAGTTTATGAGATGATATGCACGTGTGGTGGCTACACATAGGGATTGAGACTAATTTGACTTCATATTCTAATCAAGGAAATCATATCGGTCGCTACCGTTTGTATCGGTACGAATATTTTTTACGATATACCGTTGGTATACCGGTGATATATCGGAATACCGATGTACCGGACACTACCGATATTTACCGGTATGACCGGTATACCGGGCGGTATACCACCGGTATGACTTCCATGATTCTAATTCAAATATAAAAAATTGTTTGAATATCGTACATATGTCATATTTTGTTTATGTGCATTTTCATTTTGGTATTCATGTTCATTTGTGTTTGAGTATGTCATTATGTATTCGAATTTGTGTTCAGATCCATTTGTTATTGTTTACTTAGAAATAGTATCCAATACGCAAATTGGAACGTTCATGAATATGTTCGTATTTATTTTAATTTATATTTGAATTTGTTTAATTATTGAAACAAATGTAATATTTTTATTTAAACAAACAAATACAATACCAGAATAACAATATATCTTTGTAAATTTTCATACTTCTTAACCACCCAAGTTAAACCCAGAAACTTTGAAATTAATTTCATTGTAATTCACCCAATAAAATGGACAATTATAAATCTCTAAAATAATACATAGAAATACACGCCGCAGCCCCAAGACACACCACATTCAGTTTATCATTAAAAACAATATATTTATCTTAAAATATGTACCACTAGGATATTATAATATTTTAAAAAAAACTCATTTTCACATGTATGGTCAAAATTTCCATTCTAGTCTTAATCTCTCTTTCGGCACCTTAAGGTTACAACTGTAATTTCCCAAATAGCCTCATCCAAATTATCTTTAAAATGACAAAATAAATGTTCCATTCCCAACTAAAATTTGATTCCCAATAATTTATAACATAACATATAATATTTAAACTTCGAAGTTTTCATAAATTTAATTTTCTAAATTAGAACAACATTTGACAAATAAAATGATAAGATTTATTCTCAAAATNACTATTAGTGAAGATTCGATGTTACGCGCATGTATTAAGTAGACATTTGAATTTTTATCTACACCACTAGATTCATAGATCTGTCATAGATTTACCACGAATATGAACACTAGTGATATATTTATGTAATTTGGGGTTTTGATGTTATATGATATGATTTTATCCAAGTTATATGCACATAATCAATGTTGCACGTGTAATTTTTACATTTTTGCATAGGATTGGCGTGTCTCCAATCATGCAATATTTTTTGTACATTTTATTTATTTATATATTTATTAATTTTATTCATATATTTACTAAATCATTATTACATTTAACTAGAATATATGTTTGGGTAAAAGTTTAAAATATATGTAATGTAGAGATTTGAAATAAGAAAATTAATATTATTATTAATCAATTTAACGTTTTGTTAAAGTATTATTGGATATTTTAGGATGATTTGTATTCATTCTCATTTGTTATGTTTTTAAGTATTGATCTGGATAACCTAAGAGGTGTTCCATGATCGCTTGTAATTTGGGAATTTCGAATATAATTATAATAGGTATGTAATTCGATCAACAGAAGAGGCAACACAACAATTTTAAATTTAATTTTAAAATTGTTGATATTTAATTTCTGTACCAAGTTCCCGAAGGATTGGTTGGGTCTGGTACGGGCCGAGTAGTCCTGATAATTCATCCTGTAAATAGACTTCGGAAAGAAAACGTCTACACTACACGCTTTGGGTGGAGAAGATCGGGAAAAGTTTCTGCTTTTACTCCGGTTGAATCGTTGGCGTCTATTCAATTCTTGCTTCGATTAAACTGCTTCAAACTGATTGAATTATTAACGTCGTTGCAGGATTGGAAGCTCTCTGCGTTGCTTTTTCTCTTTATTCTTGATCATTGTTGTCGGCAGCCATGTTTAACCGATTATTCGGAAAGACTAAACAGGAGACAAATGCTCTCGCAACGCTGGACAAATTAAACGAGGTATGGTTCTTGATTTTGATATTTTTCGCCAGAGGATTCATTGATATTTTGTTCTCTAAATATTGTATGGCTTGTATTTGAATGATTTGCAGACTCTTGAAATGCTAGAGAAAAAAGAGAAAGTTCTCCTGAGAAAAGCTTCAGATGAAGTTGAAAGGGCCAAGGAGTACACAAAAGCTAAAAATAAAACTGGTGTGTTTCGTTTATTGTTTATTAATTAAACCATGCCATAAGTTCTTTATGAGTTTTCTGTATATTTGTATCTAGCTGCAATAAGATGTTTGAAGAGGAAAAGGCTTTTTGAACAACAAATTGAACATTTGGGAAATTTCCAGTTGCGTATTCACGATCAGGTGGTCATTTAAACATAAGGTTTCTTTTTTTTAAAAAAAATCAGCACTAAAGTTGTGCTTAAGTTTGTTCTTAGATGATTATGTTGGAGGGAGCAAAAGCTACAACAGAAACAGTAGATGCTTTGAGAACCGCAGCAGCTACGATGAAAGCTATGCAGAAGGCAACGTAAGATTGATTTCCTCTGAATATTTGTTTTATTTGCTTGTTGAAGTTATGTGACTAGCAAATGCGAGAAATTGTTTGGACTTTACCAAGTCTACAATCATTTGTTTGATTTATGTCCCTTTGGCTCTTATTTCCTTTATTTTACGTGTGTAGTAATATCGATGATGTTGACAAGACAATGGATGAGATCAATGAGCAGACCGAAAATATGAAACAAATTACTGAAGCACTGGCTGCACCATTTGGTGCAGCAGCTGATTTTGACGAGGTATACCATTGTTTCCTTTATGGTCCTCTTGTTCACATTTTTGCTTTCTTAGGACACAATTTCTATGTGCTTGTTCTGACAGGACGAATTGGAGGCAGAATTAGAAGAACTGGAAGGGGCTGAGCTTGAGGAGCAGCTTCTTCAACCTGCAACCAAAGCCCCTTCTGTTCCTATTAGACAACAACCAAAGAAGGAGCATGATGATGATGAGCTTGCTGAATTGCAGAGGGAAATGGCCCTTTAATATCAGCACCAGTGCTCCAATAACCTGTTCGGTTTTCTTTCTATATCTTTACGTTTGTCTTTTTAGATCTAGAGATAAAAATTCCATGAACATTGTCTATTCTGTGTTATAGAAATTGGAGCATAAAGGCAGTAGCCGGTGTTACCGACCATATTCAGATCTATCTATGTTTCCAGGGAAGTGCCTTTTTCCTTTGAAAAAACCGTATAGACAACAATATCAACAACTTGTTTTATGCTTGTGGATTCATATTGGTTAAAAGAAAGCATGCTTTCATTACTATTGTGACATATGTGTGATGGCTTGAATTATAGAATATCTAGTTTGATGTGAAGATAGTAAATTGCTGTGTTACCAGATAACATTCAAGATTCATTTGAAACCCGAAAGTCGGTGGATTTGTAGAATCAAAGCTCTCTAAAACCTTGGTTTTGATTATATCAGTTCACTGATTTCCTTCCCATCACAAAACCAGATGATGATGATGCAGTTTCAGCATTTGCTGAAGAATGACCATTAAAGTGTGCCATGGAGTAATGAACAGGTGACAACATCTCCAAGGTGTGGTACGACCCATCGGTTATGGGTCAAACCCATTAACCAGTATGGGTTCGACCCAAAAAATGTTTGAGTGCAGGTTAGTTTTATAGAGTTAAGTAATATGTTCAAATATAACGCATAATTATTATGGTCTAGTTCTTATAAACTAATTCAATCAACATCTATTTTTTGGGTTAAATGACAACTAAATCTAGTATGATATGGATAGTGGGCCTTATTTATATGCCCATAAATTAAATAACAGGGCCTGGCCCATATGTATAATCTACTGTGAAATTATTATCGTATACAAATTACAGCAGTTGTTATTTTGATTGGTCCAAGTGATTTCCTTTCTTTATATGTACAGGCGCCTGACTTTCCATGGGGCGGTAGATGTCCTTCTCCCACCGTAGTTTCTGGATTTAACGATTTGGTGAGAGAAGGGAAGGCTATGGATCCTCCTTCCTCGTGGGACTCTCTGCGTAAACAGGTACTTGATCCGCTTTTTTCGTTGCTAAAGTTCCACGATCCGTGTTAAATTCGCTCTTTTCAAATCTAACCGACGTCAATTTCGTTCTTCTGTCGTAGAAATCATCTCTTGCGTTGTTGTACTGTTACCGTGCGATTACCGATTTGTGATGTTATATGGCGTCAATTTCAATATTCCCGAATTGATTAGGTTAATTGATGAATTCTGTGCATTTTGTTTGGTGTTGTGATAGGCAAGGAAACTCGAAGCCCAGCTTGATGAGCAAATACATTTATATCGTAAAGTTGATTTAAGTAATGATAAAGATGTGGAGTCCGGTATAGATCAACTTCTAAAGCAGCTACAACAAGTAAATGCACAAATGCAGGATTGGGATTCATCTGGAGGTTCTTCTCATACATTAACACGGCATAGAGAAATTCTCCGGGATCTTAAACAGGTAAAAAAGATCCCAACCATGGATTTGTTACTCTCAGGAATCTTATGAATGAGCTCATATGCTGCAGGAGTATGATTGGATCCGATCTAGTCACAGAACTAAAAAGGAACATGCCTTGCTGCTAGAGGATTTCAGAGAGTTTGATAGAAGTAGATTAGACATTGAAGATGGTAGTGGTTCTTATGAACAAGCTCTTCTCAAGGAACGGGGATCCCTTCATCGGAGCTCCGGCCAGGTAACTAAATTAATACTAAAATCATATCTTCAGCAAATAATGGAGATCCAAATCTTGCAGATGGACTCTGTGATATCACAAGCACAAGAGACACTGAGTACACTTATGTTCCAGCGATCAACCTTTGGGGGAATTAGTTCCAAAGTTGGTAACATCACCAGCCGCCTTCCAAATGTAAGAGAAATTGTTCCTTTAATCTTGACATAATCTTAGAATGTTGGTAGTGTGCAGAAAGCTCAATATCTTCCCCATTGTTTTCAATTTCCGGTATACCATTTCGATTGGTATAGATATATAATCAAAATATCAGCTGATACATGTTTTCATGGGATCAGATCTAGTTTGTTTGGTTTTGAAAAAAAAGAGGTATTAGAATTTGGAGAATTTATTATTGTTTGTTTTTGAAGTAAGAAAAAATTATGTATTTTCTTTAGGTTAGTAACTTAATTTATCGTATTATTCGTTGATATTGATTTTTAAAACATTGATATTCGAGTGAGTATACATTAATGTTAAAGCTTAATGTTGTGTACAGGTGAACCAGATTCTGTCATCAATAAAGAAGAAGAAGTCAATGGACACCATAGTGATTTCGTTAGTTGCATCAGTCTGCACGTTTTTAATACTAATTTACTGGTGGAACAAGTAGAGCTACTTCTCAGAAATCTCAGGTATTTGTATTCTTTGTATTTCTATATATTTGTGATGAATTTCCATGAGCATCTTTTCGACAACTGTTTATGTTTAATGCAACAATAATCCATAACGGTTCCTTTGGTTGCAATGATAGGATTAATCCATGACAGGTACTATCAATTTTTTTGATATAACATTGATATATCGTGGATATATACCAGTATGGTCCGTATATCGGTGTTTCGATCATAACCGATATTTACCGGTATGGTTGGTATATCGGGTGGTATACCACCGATATGACTTCCATGATTATATATGATTAATTAGTTTTACGAATACAATTATTTTGATGTGTTATAATTAATTAAAAGTAGATTTGTTTGTTTAACAGAATTAGATATGATAATATACTGGAAAAATCTGGTTTGAATTATCATTACAATCTTTTTACAAAATTAAAAGATTATATACTTTTAATTATATGTTAAAAGTATTTTATCAAAATCATATGATTATATTTAGAAAATAATGTATTTAGTCTCTAAATTTTTATAGTTTTGATAAAATTGATCTTTATATTTTTTTTTGATATTTCAAATTTGTAATATTTAATAAATCAGATCCTAAAAATAACAAAATTGATCACAATATTGTCTTTATTCATCATATATGAATGCAATAACTTCGAAAAATCACCATCCAACCCTCTTCTTCTCAACAACATACATAATTTCCTTCTTATCTCATTATCCAAACTACTGCAAGTAACCAAAGCATTAATTATTAAGTCTCAATCACAAACCTTTCGCCTTCGGCTTAATAAACGAGACAACCTACTTGAAATCGGGGCCTATGTATGGTTGAATTTAAGGCTTGTGAGTATTGTATATGTACTCTTTGAATATCCAATGAATCAGGCCATGCTGAGCAAACAAACTCCATGCAATCAGACCCTTCTTCTTTCCATATATCAATAAGCACACTCATGTGAAGATGAATATCTTTAGATTTCGAATCACCCTTCGGTGCAACGATGAAGTCATCGAACATTGAAGCCTCGATCTTGACAGTTTCATCATTAGCTGATTTGTACTTCATAGACATCCATTTTTTACCAGGGTTGTCTTCAATAGTGTAGTTTCCATAGTTTGTATCTGGCTATTGGAGCACACAAAGAAGAAACCTACTCGTCAATGTATAAGCAATATCTTAATAACAAAATAAATATACAATATAATCTTTGAATAAAATAGTACTAAGGCATGACGTAAATTCATAATCATCTACGGTGACGTTGTAAGTATTCATTGGAGTTGAAATCGAGGAATAAGGGCAACAAAACACGAATCAAAAGTGGTACAGAATGTGCGACTTTAAATGCAATTCAAGATTGAGAGAAAACAAACGAGATTTATCGAACGGTAAACAAATTTGCTGTGAGAAATGGACTGTTGGGAAAATTTTCTCCTTCCCGGAGAAGAAAAGAATTCTCGTTATCCGGGGTCGGATCGAATTAATGTGATGGGAACCGAATGTAAATGAAGAAAAGTAAAAGACACTAGATTTACCGTAGAAACCCAAATCCGGGAAAAACCACGTGACCGAATAACATCGACCGTGAACTCACTATCACAAGAAGAATAAGATTAATTGATTACAATTGTCTTCATGAAACATCTATTTATAGAGTCTAAACTATGATCTAATTTAGAAAATATTCTACTAAATATTCTATAATATTATCTTTCTATATCTTTGATCGCATCTTCCATATATATATAATAAGATATATTTGCATATATTCTTCCATATATATCTCAAGAATATTGATGAGATCGCCGGAACCCGGTACCTCGATCAGAGCTAGTATCAGTCTTGGCCATGATAGCCCAAATAGCGCATGCTGAATCGGGAGGCCCAGATCCAGTCCACAACCAGTAAAGGGCCCATTTATATGTCTGGCCCGATCGGTCGCTTCCGGCGATCGAGCCCAAGGTGTGGGGCCCAATTTCCCGTATGTGCCAGACCGATCGGTCCATTATTTACAGGCGCTCATTCGGACCATCCTTGTTCATCACATACGATGGCAACCTGCGACAAACTTGTCAGGGGTATGGTTCAGCCATAGGTGTAAGCCACTAGAGGCCAAAGAGTAGCCGGCTGGCAGCGCCGAAAGACCTAGCGCCGTGCAGCTACTGTAGAGCCGTTTCCGGCTGCTGTTCCGCCTGACGTTAGCCGACCTATTTGCAAAGGACAGACACAAAGCGACACCCTACTGTACAGAGTACAGTGGGAGTATAAAAAGGACATTTGGAGAATGAAAGAAGGGATCTTCTTCTGGTTTTCTGGGAAGAGCTTTGGCATCAAGGGTTTCTCGATTTATTTTCGATTGTCTTTCATTCCTTTGTTGTCGCTAACATGAACATGCATTGTATAATCATGTATTCGATTATTGAACAGGCTAAGGGCACTTCTTTTAGCTCTTAGTCAAGTGGTTTTTTTCTCGTTTCCGAGGTTTTCCACTCTAAAATCCTTCCGTCCCTTTTATCTTTGAATCATTAACTTTCTCCACACGTAAAACAAATAACAACCGAGTTCGTCTTGCAACGAACCGGACGACTGTTGACACCCCGGTTTTCGAACCACAACAAATATATTTTCATATCTTCTTCGATATATATCACCAACATAATATATTTTCATATCTTCTTCTATATATATATATAACTAACAAGATATATCTCAATATCCATATATGCAACCAATAAGATATATCTCAATATCTGATTCTATATATTTAATGCGTCAATTAAGGGAACATATTTCCCATCGATACTCTCGAATCCCGATCCAAGTCTAATCCGACCGTATCAAATAGACTCATAAGAATCGTCCGATCCATATCCTTGATCGGTCATCGAGATCATTCAAGCCGATCAATATCACCGCTTCATGTTAGGTTTCTCCGATCAGTCTTCCACCATCGAGTCATTCGATTATCACCCGACTTCCATTCCTAACATGTATCTGATAAGAAAGAGCGTAACCCCTAAGGTATTGGATCTCGTTTCGAAGGATCCTTAGTATATTCTATTCTAGAGGCCGGGAATACGGAGTCGGAGAACAGTCAACGGCTGTGCTGTAGCTGATGGGCGCGTAGAAAATTGGATTTGGTGAATAAAGGTGCAAGCCGCGATCTCAGGATTCCGCTCATCTCTGCGTTTGTTGGGTTCTTAAGAGAGGCTATTTATACGTAATATTGTTTCAATATTATTTAATTTTGAATTATGTTGGTATCACTAAGCACCGAATATATTAAAATTATTTTTCATTTTATAATTTTATATTTAATTACTTAATTTAATTACTATATATTTAATTGTTTAAATTAAATATATGATTATTTCATTTATTTATAGATATATAATTGGTATTCCACTATATATCGATGTTGTAGTTCATGTTTTATTAAGATGATCGTATCTATGTTCTCATTTTTATCGTTTTTAAGTATTCACGTATTACGTATCCAAAATAGCATATTTAAAAGTAGTGTTTTTAAATTTTAAAAATTACAAAAAAAGTGCATGGAGTTATTATAATTAGTTATGTGACTGTATATTTTTAAAAATTTAAAATGCATATCTTTAAGTTTTATAATTGTGTATTTGACTCTTAAATATCCAAAATCATTTATATTTAATTATATTGTATGTTAATATTTTAAATACATAATTAGTATATATTTGAACATTCAATCTTAGAAAGATAGAATGTTTATCTTTCCAAACTTTAAAAAGTTCAAAAATAAAAAATAAGATATCAAATCTGATGAGAATAGTAGGACCAGATACCATGCAATTGATAAGACCCAATAACGATTGGGTCGACCCAAGTAATAAAAAGCAAACTCGTGCGGTCCAGAATCCCCAGCTTAGCATATTTGAGATGAATTAGCCTGATGTTTCGCGATGGGATCGAAGATTGATTTGGCAAAATAAAAGGGCGTTTGACAAATAGCTCAATGGTTCGGTCCAAACGATTACAGCTCATGCGTTCCACGCTTAGGGCCTCTACACGTTTACCACGCTTCGGACAAGATCACGCAGGCCATGCTTCGGTCTCGGTCACGTTTTACATCGTGCGACAACAACTTTCAACAAATTTGTCAGAGGCAGTTACATGGCGTAGATTACACACGTCTTCATCTCTATAAATACATAGTTTGACGACAGAATTAGCAGGACCTTTTGGACGTGTAAGAACAGACTGTTACTCTGCCGGAGTTCTTATCGCTTTTTTATACCTCGTCATCTTCATAAACCTCTGATGTATCTTGTAATGAATTGTTTGATTAGTGAATCGACTAAGATATTTTCCTGCTCTTAATCAAGTGGTTTTTTTCTCATTTCCCGGGGTTTTCCACTCTAAATTATCTTGCTCATTTTTTCATTTGCTTTATTTAATCGTTTCCCCACAAAAAACAAATTAAAACCTAGTTCATTTCTTAATAAACCGAACGACTATTGATACCCCTAAAAAGATATCACAACAAAACCGTTTGTAAAAAAATAAATGGAACTATTAGTCATTAGTGGTTTCATTCTTAATCAACTTTTATATTATTTTAAACTTGAGTAGTTTGTATAATTTTCTCAATATTTAATATCATTTATTTCCTTTTCATATGTTTCTTGTTGTTATAAATAATGTGATCAATAATAAAATCGTGTTATAAATAATGTGATCAATAATAAAATCTATAATCACTTAAATACCTTGAAAAGAGAAAGATACAACTCAAAAGAAAACTTCAAATTTTGTTGTGTCTATTTCTACACAAATCAATACTATTTATAGACAATATATTTGAAGAATTGTGGATGAAAATATTCATATAGATAAATAATATGATAATTCAATTAATCATTCAACTACTATCATTAAATTTGTCTATCTTATTAATTAGATGTAAAAATTAGGTGTAGAAGATATTTTGTTTATATATCATATTTTCGTTTGTCTTTTCCTAATTTTGACGGATATGTTTCTTTACTTTGATAAACATCCACCTATATATTCATAACACTTGATTATTTTTTGCCTCGTTTTCATTCATTATTTTAAAGGTTTTTTTTGTAGACTAATTCAATAAATACTCTTACTCACTTGTCACATGAAGTTGTAAACAGCGGGCGTGATCTTCTTTATAGATTGCTCCGCCACATTCACACTGATCCTCTTCACCACAGATTTCTTCAGGTGATTGAATCATTATCCAGATTTCATTGTAGGTCTTCTCCATTTGAATAAATTGATTCTTTTTTTGTTCATCTGATTAGGAACAACATATGGCGGCTCTTTCTCTTGCCTCTGCTTCATCGCCTACTTTGTTCGATAATCTCAAGGTTATCGTCAATTATTATTATCAAGAGTTTTTGTAATTGTATTTAGCGTTCGAAGATTTTTACAATCTGCGTCGTTTTGTATTATTCAGCAGAATGACTTGAAGATTCGAACTTCAAATATAATACAGTTCTGGGGGAAAAATAATACAAATAGAGAGGTACTTTTACTTTTTTTATTTCGAATTAGTTTCTGTATTGGTAAATTTTTCATTATTTCAGATGATTATATATGTTTTTGGTGTTTCAAGAACCTATTCTTAAAATGGATTTGGGATATGCTACAACTTTTGACAGAATATTCTCTTCTTTTTTTGTTGTAAAGGTTGATTTTCATGTCTTATTATGTATGGGAAAACGTTTATTTGTATTCAATGTTGATCTCAAATGGGAATATGAACAAATTAGCGCATTGAGATCGGGTCGTAATGTCGTACAAAAGGAACATTTGACACTCAGTAGCAAAGCGAAACTGTGGCCAAAGAAGTTTTTCTTTAAGTTCCTTGCAAATTTAAGTTTCCTTATAATGGCTATTGAAAGTCGACTTGGATCGAATTCTTAAGAGCTGAAGTCTTTATTTTAGAAGATCATATGAAATTTCCCAAGAGCTAAATAAATTCATTTTTTATTCAGTGTTTCACCAGAGCAAGCATGACTGTTGCAGTTAGAGTTTCCAGATTCAATGATCTTGAAATGGCTGCTCCAGATCCTATTCTGGGAGTTTCAGATGCATTCAAAGCTGATACAAGTGATTTGAAGCTTAACCTTGGTGTTGGTGCTTATCGTACCGAAGATCTTCAACCGTATGTGCTCAACGTCGTCAAAAAAGTGAGTATTTTCATAAACTAAGCTTCCGAATTATTCATGAGAATTGCTTTTAGTTGATAACACAATTGTCCCACGTTGGATTTGCTATGAATTTTGGATTGAGTTATAATAGGGGAGGGGTATCGTAGTAAATAACTTATTCAAGTCTTTTTTATCTTCTCATCTTATACGTTATATTCATGTACACTCCCATTATAGTTTCGGTCAGACTCTATAATTCAACACTTTTTTATGTACCATGAACTTGTTCTTTGATAAATGCA
>RWGZ01001438.1:82807-116853 GCA_009725065.1 Utricularia reniformis
AAACATGTAGTGACACATCTCTGGCTTGAAGGCTGTGATAAATCTGGCTATGTTATCGAAGAAAAGAGTTACATTCTAAGGGATATTAAGAAGGAAAAGGAAATCGGGTTCAGGCTACCGGTTTCTCTCATTCGTGCCAAGACGCATCCGCTTTTAAAGGTATGTTAGAGATCAATCTTAACATGCCATCAATTTTATCTTTACGTGTACTATTTATATGTTCAGGGCAAGACAGTATTGATCACTCCTAATGCAAAGCCTAGCAAAGATGTCATACAAGCTTTGGTTTCAGCAACTCAAGGAAAGGTATGCATTCTTTGGAAAATTTGCCCGAAATGAGAATTCCCTTTATTTTGGGTTGGACCGAATTAACAAGAAGAGAATCAAACGTAAATGAAAATGAGACACAAGATAGTGGAAATCTAAAATCGGGAAAAATCTGCGTGATCGATAAATCATGGTCGTAAATTCACTATCACAAAAATAACATGGAACGTTCACTTTCAAGCTTATTATATCATTGCATTGAACTATGAATGTTCTTATTTAGTGAGGAGATAACCTAAAATTGTGGGGGTTGGATGTAGTGGATGTACTAGCTTTGCATGTCCATTTGACACGTTATGGCTTCTTCAAATATGTCTCGATGATCTGTCTTGGCGATCGGTCATTTGATTAATCTATAGACCCATCTCACTTCGGGTGTCATTTCCTTGACCGATCGGTACACATGACATATCAAATCGATCGACACCAAAGTCGATCGTTAGTCCATTCATATGATCAGTATACTTGATCGGTCTATGAGACCTCTAAAACCGATCGAGATCACCTCTTTATGTTAGTTTTTCCCTTTCGTTCGTCTTCCATGATGATCGACATTAGTCGCTTCGGTACCTCTTATCGGTCATGATGATTGGCCAAACCGAGTCTTCTGTACCAAGTTGGTTGCTCTCCTCAGTCAATCATGTTTATCGATCAAATACTTCGAGTATCATTCGACCTCCATTCCTAACTAAACGTAGCTTGCTATCTCTACTCGTCTCGAAACAACTCAGAATTCTTGCTGATATCGAGAATTCGATTGAGAAATTCTCCACTAATGACATTCCATGGGATGTTCCTCAGATCATCCAAAGTGTTGAAGAGGAGAAGACAAATCCAGAGGGTGTTCTAATCATCTCCTCCCATGAAGATTGTTGTATTTGCATGAAATTTCTAGAGAAAGGTGACAACTTATGTTCATTAACCAACTTCTTTTTTACTTTGAAAAGAAGCACATAATAATTGCATGCATTATCATTCTACCTATCACAGAGAAGTTGATTTGCTAATCTATCCATCAAAATGTAAAAATTGTAAAAGATTTTTACCTTAGATGGATAGATCGACAAAAACCGTTTTTGACGGTGGATGCTTTTGTAAAATAACCCATAATAATTGGCTTTGAATGTGCAGGAGCAGCAGTGTACAGTTCAGAGCTTTTACTTCATGGAATCGTGACTCAGAGACTGGAGTATGAGAGGTAAGTTTGGTTTTGTTGGTTGATGAAATTTCTCTAATTTGAGCGTGTTAATTAAATTAAATATTAACAGGTTTCGGATTTTCAATAAATAATTGTAGTACGGCTGCCATTTGTTGACACTTGGCAGCAACCCATTGGATGGGTGCCGGTGATACGTAAGTTTTGTTTAATTTGGGTGTATTGGATAAATTTTTATTACTAAAATATTATCATAAATCAATCTTTTCATATTGTTTCAGAATTCAATATAAATCCTATATCCATTTTTATATATTAAAAACAAGACTTATTATTTTTTAAGATTAAATCCAAAAAAATCTAGATCTGACACTAAAATTTGTATCTAGTATTTTTTTAAAAAAACATTACTATAAAAATCGGTATCAGTCGGTATATTGGATAATCTCATTGGATCGGTATACTGGATATGTATCGGAATATTAAAATAAATTAAATTATAAAATTTTTATTTTTTATTTTTTTAAAATCAAAATTCAACCCGACCCAGAAATAACTTGTTTTGGCCGATATTTTACACCATAAATTTTTGGTATATCGGAAATTTAAAACACTGCGTTGTATCTAATGTACCATTGGTATGAAAACATGGTCATAAATGTATTTCATAACTAAATTCATAAGAATTGTTCTTTTAAATGTTATATTGTTTAAAATTTTGAAAATAGTTAATGCTTTACATTAATCAATGTAATTCCTTTAATAATTAATGTTTTTATAAAATAAATTCTTTTATAAAATGATGGAAATTTTGAAAGGTCCCTAAATGTTGAAGTTTTTAAGAAACCTATCATACACTTAAATAAATGATAAGTCATTGATTTTTTTTGTATAATTAATAACACTGATTCTGTCATTTCAACAAAATAACAGTGATGGACGTATGAATAGCCTAGCCCGGTTTCTGTTAAACCGAAAACCGAGCTAGTCTTTTTAATTTCTTTTTTTAAAATATTGTCCGGTTTCTGCAATAAAAGAAATCGGGCTAGTCTTTTCTTTTTTAAATGAAAAAAAACGTTTTAATGTTTATTTATTTATAAAATATAGCTCGGTTTCTGTTATTGCAGAAACCGGGCTATATTTTATAAATAAATTGCCTATGGTTTCGTTTTCATTAACATCCCCTCGGTTCTTCTTCTTGATAATTCCTTTTTTTGCGCTGATGTTGTCCCGAATCAAATGTAACTTACAATTATTCTTGTTTTGGGCATCATTGTTGTTCAATTTTGACGATTTATTTTTCAATTGCAGTGTTCCTTTTCGATCTCCACCGAATTTTCGAACAAAAGTTTGTTCCTCCCGATTTTGCATTTTTCGCGTTTTCTTGCCTCCAATCCAAGGTACTCTACAAATATTTTAGTTTTGGTACTCATACTTGTTAAAAATTGGCGATTTTTGTGGGTATTTTGGCACCGATTTGGCATCGAAATTGCCCATTAGGGTTTACGATTTTGAAGTTATGATTAGGATCCAATTGCTACCAAAAGTTTGGGATGAGAATAGCAATTACGATTTTTGTGGGTATTCTAAATAACAATTTATTGGGATAATGATAAGAATGTTTTAAATTTTTCGGTAGAGAATTAATAGTAATTGCTATTCACTTTTTAATTAATTTTTTCCTAAATTTAAGTATAATTTGTTACTTATTTGCAAAAATTTAGGTACATAGTTAATTTTCCTAAAATTACCCAATTCAAATTTGAGGAGATAACTTCCTTATAAGTTTTATTTCCTTATTCAATCTTATAATTTTTTATTTGAATAATTTTTAAAATGTATTATTTAGTTTTTTTTTTCATGTGGACATTACAACTTCAATATTTGTTAGATTATTTTAGATTTAAGATGAATATATATTAGTAATATATGGATTATCTTTGATTTAATTTAGAAAATAATTTTTTTTTCAATTTTATTTTCTTTTATGAATATTTGTATTTTTATTAGTGTATTTTTATATACTAACTAGTTTATAACAATATTCTTATTAAATTCGGTTGTTAATTTTTTCAGGTAAATAACAAATTATTTTCATCATCTTAGGATAAAATATAGTGTTCCCGATTAATACATCATTACAAACGCAGTCGAGAGAGAAATGATATCTGACTTTCCACCGCCACGAGTTTGATCTAACTCGATCAGCGTTGCGGTGGAACATTTTCACTGTGGTCTTCGTTTTCCGATTCACGGCTTTATTGAAGATTTACTGCAGTGTGTGAATCTACCACTCATTGCTCTAGCCCTGCAAAGCATTGCCATGATTCATGGATTTTTGAAGTTTTGCGAAGAAGACAATCGCGTTCCGACGCTATCCGAATTTTTTGTAGTTTGTAGTTGCAAAAAAATCGATAGTCATGATGACATATATTACTTCACCGGTAAGGTGAAGTTCATGACCAAGTTCCGAGACATTCTCGAAAATGGTACGAAAACTTTGTTTGGGTGACGCCGCCACCGAATGAGGTTTGGGGGTTCCCGGCACTACTGCAGCGCGTTTCAGGGGTCGGGAAACCTGAAGGAGTTCATCCCCTCTCCAAAACCGAGAAATTTGCACTTCAAGTGCGGATCGGGATGAAGAGTTATAGAGTTGAAGATGTGACTATGCATCCAATTTTGCAAAGAGGTAATAATATTTTATATTTTGGTTAATTTTTAATTAAATGTTTATTATTTCATTTTTTTAAAGGTGCTCGGCGATTGTATAATGCACCCACACATTTTTTGTATGCAAATCCACGTGAAAATCGATGGGAGGCCAGATAATTTGAAGCTGCAGCTGTGGGTCAGGATGTTGGCCAATCACATCAGCCTGATACAGATACTGCGGCATCACTACCTGATTGGCCAGAAGGAGAATTCTTCATGCCTGATGATTCTGATTCACGTGGTGCCGAGATCCACCGACTACTAGAAAGACTCGGAAATGCTGATGCAATCATAGTTGTTATGCGAGTGGATATTGATGAGTTGAAGGAAGGCAATCAGAAGTTGGAAAGCCAGTTAGTAGAAAGTGTAGTTTGCAATGCTGAGTTAACTATACAGTTGGAACTGCTACGGAACGAAAATGAATTTTTGAAGGTAACTTTTAAGTATTTTATGAATAAAATACTTATAATAAACTTTTAATAATGTACGTTGTAGGCTCAATTCAACAGATCTCAGGGTAAAGACGATAAAAGGATTGGCCGGTAAATCGATTGGATGCAAAAAAGGATCGAGAATCTTGAAAAACTCGTTGTTGATTTGCGGAATGAATTGAGCAAGTCGAAGCCTTTGACCTCGACGGCAAAGCGACGCCGCACTTCCACCCCACGTGTTCGTGGGGGACGGGGGTCGACATCTACGTCTAATGTCGTCTCAATGCCAAGCAACGATGTTAAAATTTTGCGTCAAGTGAAAGAAGAAACAGATGAATTATCATATTACTATTTATCACATCCTTATTTATAAGTATTTGAATTTTATTTATTTAATGTTTGAATTTTGACATCCCACTTATTTATAAATATTTGAAATTTTATTTATTTAATGTTTAAATTTTTATTTAGTTAATGTTTATAAGAAGAAACAATGGAATTTGTATTATACAAAATCACGAATGCGAATTTCTGTGTGGAATAAAGTTTTGTATCATTCTTTTCCAGACAGATCGACGATGTTGTTGCGGATGTTCGATTTCTGTTCCATGGTAAGCGACTCTAGTCTCATTAACATGTCTATAAGGACTAAATCATCGTTGTTCACTTGTAGAGGTTCTCTTGGGTGACGCTAGGAGTCGTCGTTGCCCTCGATCTATTTGACTCGGGAAACGATTTGTTCGCTGTCGTCCACGTCGACGACGCCGTCGCCGACCTTCATCTACATATAACGGGAATGGAGCTGGGGCCCAGTAAACTGGGCACGAGTAGGATTAAATTGCGACATGTATGTATTTTCAATGTTGTGAACTCTATATGTTTGATCCACGTAGTCACTTGGGTCTCTGTTAAAAATGCTACACGCCTACAAAAATACTAAATTAGTTTGATCCACGTAGTCACTTTAGAAAATATACCACTTGTGCATGAGAACAAGAGATCTGTAATATTGTCCACGTCCCACATGAACATTCCATTACATAGATGTCCACAATGTGAGTGATGACATCATCAATGATACGTCCACGTAACGTAATCGAAGCTATCATTCTACGTCTATCGTACTTCTCGGCGCTGAAGCCAACTCCATCTTTTTTAGCGTTGTTGAAGATTGTTGTTACTTTCTCGGACCAAGTGAATCGCCGTGCACAAAGGTATATAGCCTCATGAGAGTACCTCTCGAAAAATGATTTGCATTTTTCGTAAATGACCTGAAATAGTTGAAAAATGAAATTAGAATAACACGAATAGTAATGTGCGACATGTGTTAAAATTAAGTACTTTCACAATACATGTTACTGGGAGATTACATGCATCTTTGAATACGACATTTATACACTCAGAAACATTTGTTGTCATCATGCCGTACCTATGACAAAAATTAACAGTATGAAGAAAATTTAATTACAAAATATTCCAAACTACGACTACAAGAACTTTTTTCCCCCGTCATGATCTAGTGTCTATTTTTTCTTTGAAATCGCGTTCAAATAATTGAACGCACCGACGTTATGCCTTTTAATTGTCTCCATCATCCTATCGAACTCGATGATAGAGTGCGCACTACATGGTGCTCAACACATGACTTTAAGACCTCTGCATTTGAATTTCTCGAGCATGTTGCTGCGAACATATCGGATGCAAAATCGATGAAACACAAAAGACGGTTGAAATCCTGGAAGACGTTGCATAGCCGCAAGGAATCCAGCCATCCGATCAGTTAATAAACAAATGAATTGTCTCCCACGTATCACATGCTCTTAAACTAATTTCAAGAACCAACTTATAGCCTCACCACTCTCTTCATCGACAATCTCAAATGCAAGTGGCAGTACATGTCCCATTCCATCTACTGTCACAGTAATTAGTAGTTTGTAGTTGTACCTCCGGTACAAATGTGTCTCGTCAACCGATATAACAAGGCAGCAGTACCGGAAACCATCGATACAAGGACCAAAAGACCAAAATACAAAATGCAAAAGTCGTTGCTCGTTACAGTTAAACGTATGTCGCCACTCAACAATTGTACCGGGGTTCTGATCTCGAACTTTCTGTAAGTAACATGGAAGATCTATGGTCGATGAATCTCATGAACCATAAACTTTCTCAATAGCCCTTTTGACACTTGACAATGCTTTCAGATAAAGTATTTGGAAGCTCTACTGCGCATTGATGTTTGATTGGGTATCAGCCGGCTTGAATTTAGGGTTGGCTAACACCGCTGGAACGAGTTGTCTTGCAATCCAATATTTTGTTATGTTTATGTGATAAAGCACCCTCCGTCTTCTATCGATGCAAGTGTGGTTATTTATGAACGAGGTTATTGCCCACTCACGATCATGAGAACGATATCCAACACGGATTCTCTAATGACATTGATATGGAGTAGAACGATAACGAACATCGTAGTCTGTACGGCTACTCCGATGTACCACAAACTCTCGTTTTGCTATCTTCACAGAGAACTTCGTCACAGCATCCTTCAGTTCAACTTTAGTCTTAAAACAAAAACCAACAGCTAGGGTGAGAGTGTCGGGATCATAATAACTAGGCATTGATGGTATGTCATACGAATCCGCCCATATTGGTTCTGCATCCGCCATAAAAAAAGAAGCATTCAACGAATGAGGAATATGAGATTTCCTCGATACCCATGTTGGTGTTCCGCACCACCAAAAAATCTAGCTTCGTATACATTATTTGGTGGTGGTTCATATAGACCCGATACAATAAGTTGGACTCCAACCCGCGGAAAATCCGAATGATACAAATCTCGTGATGAAGCACAAACGTCCACGGCACTCGTCTCTTCAACTCGCATACTACCACTCACATGCCGTGTCACTTGTACTTCCTCATCGTCAATTTCAACATCACCATCATCGTACTCAGACGTCGAATAGTCATTTGGTATGAGTTCCATATCAAAATCTGAGGCATCATCGTCTTCGATCGAACCTATGGAGGGTCTAACACCTAAATAATATGAATAAATATTTAAATGAAAATATTTAACAAAAAACAATTCAAATAATCAATACTTAAAATTTAACTAGTAATTTTATCCAATACGCTAATTTTGAAATATGTATTTAAAACATCATTAATATAAATAATCAAAAAATATATAAATGAAATAAATATTTTAAAAATAACAAAAAGTAATTCAAATAATACATACTAAAAAATTAAGTAATTATTGTATCAAATACATCAATTTTGAAATTTATATTTTAAAACATTATTATTCTAAATAACTCTATATATTTCAAAATTAAATAATTATTATATCAAATACACAAATTTTTAAAATTGTATTTTAAAAAAAAATTTAAAATTATATTTAAAAAATAATATACATATTAAAAAATAAATAAATTAAATTAATATTTATAAAATTGTTAAAAATATAAATACATTAATAAATAAACAAAACAAAATCTAATTAATTATTTAAAGTTAAAATTTTTTACCACATTAAAAATATTTCAATTTCAAAATATTCAAATTCAAATTTTAAAAAAATTAATAACCTAAAATTTGTAATGTTAAACAATATAAATCTTAATAGTATGAATATTCTCAAATTTTTAAACAAAAATAAGAATGTTATAAAAATGTAAATACAATACTCAATAAATAATTAATCTATCAATTATTCAATGTTTACTCATTGTATGTGTTTGATGGATCAGATTTGTATTCCGACGCTCGTAATCACAATTAGTGTTCCAAGCCAACTCGCGAACATTGGAGTTATATCGACTATTTTCTCCATATTCAGTAAATATTACATCTTCCATTTGTGAATTGTATGGAACGTTCAAATCAAAATTCATACATATATTTAATATAAAATGCTAAACAATCAACTTTTCAAATATTTAAACATTTTACTTACCGGGATGAGTTGAATTTTGTCTTTTGTAAGAATGCTCCTCACCATCGGCGTAATCGTGAATAAATCCCCATGAAAAATTAAAACTTCCAATCGTTGGATCCATTCGTTTAATAATCAAAAACTCATTAAGATACAATAAAAACTCAACAAAATATAAGATCAAAAATTGTTAGTTAATGAGAAATAAACATATTGGTTATTTATAAATAATATAAACCCAATATATTGTCCAATCAAAAATTACTACCACATATTTTCAACCACACAATTATGCATGATATATAGTTTTATTTTTAATTTTATATCTAACCCAGTTTCTGCAATAAAGGAAACCAAACTACATTTAAATATAAGAAAAATTAGAACTCGGTTTCTATAGTTATAAAACCGAACTACACTTAACTTACGTCATTTCACCGTCTATCACTGATATATTGGTGATATTGATTGCTTCGGTAACAAATTCAGATGATACTGTTATTAACACTGTTAATGTACAATTTTACCCCTAAATGTTGGTTCACTTTTGATAGTTCGTCATTATTGGGTCTAATT
Source organism: Utricularia reniformis (assembly GCA_009725065.1). Taxonomy (NCBI): domain Eukaryota; kingdom Viridiplantae; phylum Streptophyta; class Magnoliopsida; order Lamiales; family Lentibulariaceae; genus Utricularia; species Utricularia reniformis. Next base: position 91,950 of record RWGZ01001438.1, read on the forward strand.
CACATCAAAATTTAGACAAATTAAACTGTTAGAATTACCAACGGGCTTTTGTTTAAGCTGCTAAATTAAATGTAATTGGCTATAAGCCTAAAACTTAATATATGAAGACAAAAATTCTAATTTTAAATATACATTTTTTAAATATTGAAATTAGAATATCAGAAACAAGACTTCAAGGAAAAAGTCCATAATCTAAATACTAGTCATTAACAATTGATACATGTGCAAGAATTAAAATTCTTGTGAAGCCGATCCAATTTCATCTTTACCTTTTCCAGCCTTCTTCGACAGCAAAAGCTGATGAATATTAGGCAGCACTCCGCCGTTCGCAATCGTAACGGAACCAAGAAGCTTGCTTAATTCCTCATCGTTACGTACCGCGAGCTGAATGTGCCGCGGAACAATCCGATTCTTCTTGTTATCTCTAGCAGCGTTTCCAGCAAGTTCCAAGACCTATTTAAATCGCGAATTATAAAGAATGACGAATTATACATCGCGATTGATTATTTAAATGTCTGAAACGCGTACCTCGGCGGCGAGGTATTCAAGAACGGCGGAGAGGTAAACAGGAGATCCAGATCCGACTCTTTCAGCGTACCGGCCTTTCTTGAGGAAACGCGCGATTCTTCCGACTGGAAATTGGAGACCTGCTTTTGAAGATCTTGATACGGCTTTCGATTTTGGCTTCCCACGGCCACCGGCGACTCCGATTGTCTTCGCCTTTTCGGTTGACATGCTTGTGGAGGGAAACGGATTTGAATAGAAAATTGAGTACGTTTAGTTCAGAAGGCGCGTTAAGGAAATCAATGGGAGAACCGTTGTTTATGAAGAGAACTTCCTATAATCTGATTGGTTCGTTAGTATGCGCGCGGATCGATGACGTGGATACACATACATCGTTTATTTACTCAACGTTTGGGATCGTTTTATGACAGCTAACCAGGATCGCCAGCCTGGCACATATTCGTAACAGTTTTGGGCTCTCCAAGTCCAGTAACAAAGCCCAATATTTTTTAGTGGGCTTCTGGCGATGTTATAAATATATTTACAATTAAATTAAATTAAGATTTTGTTAGATTAGTAGTTTTTATTTATAATTTGAATAAAATATTTCATTTTCAATGCCTGAATTTTACAAAAGTAATTTTATCTTTTTCTAGGTATAAGCAGACATGCCAGAAAAGGTACAACTGTAAAGCATGGACGTACAATCTTCATTATCAAACTGGAAAAGACCCAAAGAGACGTGGTTCATACTCTTGGTATCCACAAATAAAGAAATAAAAAATCATTATGTTTTTCCATTTACGATTTTTTAGTATTATATATATTAATAACAAAATAATATTGTGGAAGTGAAAACCCTACTTTACCCTTGCCACCGGCATTGCTCCGCAGGCCGTGATTTCTGAACCCCTGACTTCAGAGGGCAAGGCGTCTCTACGGGAAGGACCATACAGTTATACTGTAGACACAGTGACGTACTCAAAGGAATCTCAGCCGTCGGATTAATCTGTATCCCTGTAAGATAATTGTGCTGTAAATACAGTATCTGGATATTAGCTGATAGTATCCGGTCAACGAAGCAACCGGGAACTTCACCGCTGAACCGGTTGTTGTTCATGTAAAGTATTTGAACAGTAGAGAAAGATGGAGATATTCCTCCTGAGAGACGGTTAAAGCTCAGATCAACAGTCTGGATTTTGACCGGACCGGCGGGTTGTACATTACCGGAGAGTTGGTTTCTCTGTAATTGCAGACTGGTTATCGGAAAAGTAAAGAGAATCGCAGGGATTGAACCAATGAAGCGATTCATGCTAAGATCGATGTAGTTTAACCGGTTTAATCTTGCGATTACACGGCCGATTGGTCCGGTGAGTTGATTTGATGATAACGAAAGGTATTTTAAAGATGGAGGAAGACCTAGCCGGGGAAGCCAACCGGAGAACTGATTCTGTTTCAAGTCAAGACGAGTTAAGCTTTTAGAGTAAAACGGAGGTATAGAACCGGTGAGACGGTTGTGGCTAAGAATAAGGTTATTTAACGCCGGTAGGGTTCCGATTAGGGAAGGGATTGTTCCGTTAATCAGATTATAACTAAGATCAAGAGTTTGTAGCCCTTTGAGAAACCCTAACCCAGATGGAATCCCACCGGAGATGAAATTCCGGCTAATAGCTAAAAACCTGAGGTATTTTAATCCAGATAAAGTTAGAGGTAATCGGCCCATTATCCGGCCAGGAACGACGGTGAACTCAGAAAGAGCAGAGAGTTTTCCGATTGAAGGATTAAGTCTACCGGATAAACCAGGGGAGCCAGCTCGAGGATCGCCAAGGTTTAAGGCGATAACTCTGTTACCGGAACAGTAAACTCCGGCGAAATTACATGGATCGGAAGTGAAATCCCAGGATTTGAAGAAATTAGAACCAGGCATATCGTTTAAGCTCTTTCTAATGGATTGGAGAGCCAAGAAATCGTTTGGGTCAAGCATGGCGTTAACGAGAATGAGATTAAACGAGAGAATGAAGAAGAAGGTTTTCATTCTGCGGCGGCGTTAATGGCGGAATTGTGGCGTGGAGAAGAAGCCAGGGGATGAAGTTATTTATATAGAGAAGGTGAAAGGTTTGACGCCGACAGTAATGAAGGAGAGTTGGCGTAAAATAAACTGAAAGAAGAAGCTTTGGCTTCAGTGGAACGTGATCACACCAAAATGATAACAGAGTCAGAGACAGGTAATAAATAAATTAATATTACTTTAATTATTAAGATAATTAATAAATTTTAAAAAATTGAAGTTTACGAAAAATATTATTGGGTAAATACGTATGTTTTTAAATTGGTTTTGTAGATCTACCCACAGAGTTTGTAGTTCTGGTAAATCGCTATGAAATATTGTTCAAATTATTAATATTTTAAAATATTATTTTATCTGAATTGATTAGAATAATCTACGATTAACTAAAACATGTTCGAATATGTGGTTTAAAAACATAGGTAAATATCATATCCCACTTTATAAAATTGTAATAATGATACATCAATTTATTAATAGTGTTTGTTTTGGACATTAACAATGTAGCAACTTGTTTTTGCTAAATGAGATTTAATTTGATTTTGTAGTTCACAAATTATACAAATTATATACTTATAATTCGAAATATTATACAATTGGATCATTGATATTTGAGATTGTAGATAAGAATTTGACCAATTACGGGATGTGTAAAGAACATGTCTTCTAAATTACGAAATTGTAAATAGAATACACTATTTGAGAAATATTATGTATTTGTAGTCCTCAAATTTTAATTAAATACATATAAGATACTATAAATTAATAATATCGTTTATCATTAATCATTTAATGACGACGTTAATATTTTATATTCTTATGTACAATTCTCGAACTACAATGGTCAATTTTGTATAAGAATCTTATTTGTTTACTTTGTGAACTTTAAGGGTTAATAATACTAACGGAAAAACGTTTTCAAACTTAAAGAAAAACTTGGAGCTATAGTGTCATAGGTAAAAACAAATGATATTGATAATTTTAGGTATCTGTTGTGGTTAAAAAGACATAGGTACCAACAGTCAATACATTCGAGATTATCATAGCATGTTTTGATATTTGTTTAGATTAGGGGAACGATAATTAAAGTGCAAATAGAGCAAAGAACAAACGATTTAACATGGAAAACCCCTGAGAATGAGAAAAAAATCACATAGTACTCTTAGTTGAATTTATTAATAGAACATTGAAGTTTACAATAGATTACAGACTTAAGAAAATGACAGGAGTAATGGTTGCACGCGTGAAAAATGGTCCTCTCGAGCTAGCCATTGGATCTCGCATTTATAGAGATGAAAACATGCGTGGAAAACGTTCTGTAACCGCTTATGACACGTCGTTTTTCCATAACAAACTCATGGTAACTGCCTGTTGCCCACCTGTAACTGTTTTAAACCGATCCAGAGAATCGATCCCCGAAGCATCCTGAAGCCATTGTTAGCATAATATTTGGTCTATGTTAATTAATTACGCCTTCGTGCTTTCTTAGTTGTATGGGCTTTTGGGCCTTGTTACCTTAAATGGGTCGAACTCTTACCAAGTATTGAATCCTAAGTCTCTTAGGTTCGTCTTTCATCACATGAATCGTCCCAGAATAGATTGAGTCTCCATCAGTTCGGGATATCGGGTTCCAGAGTTTTCATCATCATCATTCTTGCAATTTCTTAAAATTGAGTTATGACATTTACCCTATAAGTTGGAGACAAGTTATGCAATTTTCTCTATTTTTTAACCTTAAAATTGAACTTCAAACACAAATTTTAATCTAATCAAACCTTAAATTAGCGATTTTAAGTCGAATTCAAACCTAAAACAACACTTAATATTGTGGCGAATATATTTATACACTTTCCGAATCAAGTTCTGGCGAATTGTGTGTACTAAATAGCAAAATTATAATATTCAAAAACCATAACTAAACAAAAAGCAATAAATGGAATATATTCCTAGACACCTTTAGGAATTAATAGTTTTGTAATAAAATATATTATTCATATTTTAAAAATAAAAATATATATACTACTATTTATTATCTTAATATTTATTATTTTAAAGAAATGGAATAAAAAAATATTAGGCTGTAGGATCATGATTCATGGGTGGGTCGGCAGGCAGATTAGCTGGAACGTGCACTTTTACGGGAACCTCGTGACAGGTGTCCCAGTCAAACAACAACATAGAAATAGGATAAATCTTTAATGGGTTTTATTAAAGAATCATCTTATTTTTATTTAACTTATTTTTCTTATCGATAATGCCACGTAGGTATATACTGGATGTGGACCCCTTATATTTTTCACGCCTTTGTTAAGTCCACTTTTTTACATTCACTTTTGGCCGAAATTTAGGGATAGAAATAAAATTATTATTTTTTAAGTAAAAATAATATAAATTTTAAAATTATATATTTTCTTTATGTTAATAATTTAATTTTATTCATTATACTGATACTGAAATATCAATACACTAAACTCTCATCCATTTTTAAAACATTGGTAAATCACAATTACATTGAACTTTTCAACTTTGATATCATGCCATTAAATTACACATATTGATAAAATACAATAATTGTTTTTATGAAATTGTGATTATTAGATATGACCATTCTAACTCTTGAAATTTAGGATTCAATTGGTCGGGAAGTGCAGTCCAATCCATAAGAGAAGTGAAACATTGAAAAAACTTGGGTCAAGTCAATTACCCATGATATCACTCCTCTTATAAACTAGACATTTTCTATTTTTCTACATCCGATGTGGGATATATTTCAACACTCCCCCTCAAGTCGAACTGACTTTGGTTCGGTTCAGACTTGCTTCAATATGCTCGGTAGTGCTCGAATTATAGGTCGATCTATTTTTGTCGCCTAAACCCGATGCGCTTTTCTACCATAGTTTTTTTTTGTCTAAACCAGTACAGACCAGCCCGAAACCCACCCTGAAGCTTCGATACCATCTTGAAGTTTAGGATTCAATGGGTCGGGAAGTGCAGCCCAGTCCATAAGAGAAGTGAATCACATTGAAAAAACTTGGGTCAAGTCAATTACCCATAATATCACTCCTCTTATAAACTAGACATTTTCTATTTTTCTACATCCGATGTGGGATATATTTCAACACTCTCCCTCAAGTCGAACTGGCTTTAGTTCGGTTCAGACTTGCTTCAATATGCTCGGTAGTGCTCGAATTATAGGTCGATCTATTTTTGTCGCCTAAACCCGATGCGCTTTTCTACCATAGTTTTTTTTGTCTAAACCAGCACAGACCAGCCTGAAACCCACCTTGAAGCTCCGATACCATCTTGAAATTTAGGATTCAATGGGTCGGGAAGTGCAGCCCAGTCCATAAGAGAAGTGAATCACATTGAAAAAACTTAGGTCAAGTCAATTACCCATTATATCACTCCTCTTATAAACTAGACATTTTCTATTTTTCTACATCCGATGTGTGATATATTTCAACACTAACTATTTTTAATTAAAAATAAACAATACAATATTGGGCAACACACAAATTTGTTCTCAATCGTTTCATGTTTCTTGCAATTTTTGTCTCTATAATTTGATAATTATGGCAGTTGAGACAAAATTCAGTGATCAATTTTGTCATTTTAGAGATATGGTTTGCTAAGTATTGCCAATTTGAAGGATTAAATTTGATAAAACTATGAGAATTTAGATAATGAATGTATCATTCTACGATACCACTATCTATATTTATACCGACAATCATAAATTAAAAATGACGGTAGTGATACCAACAAATATCGATATGATATACCACCTCCATGGTCAATATGGGTTATTGGGTCAGGTTTTTGGATATATCCAAAAATTTGCTCAATTCTTAAAAAAAATTAATATATAAAATTAATGAGCTCATTTAAAAACTAAAAAGTAATCTATCTATAACACAATTATTAGGACTTTAAAAAACCAAAAATAGATTAGATCTCACAAATGCACAAAAAATAAATTAATGTTTTTTGAATTATATAAATAAAGAAAATAGCAACAATAGTCCCAAAATTTTGATAATTTTGACAAATTTGATCCCCAAAGCTTTTTTGGTATTTGTAGTTTCCAAAATTGCATTTTTTCCCATTATTCATCCCCAAAGTTTATATAATTTGACAAATTTGATACCCATAATAGCAAAACAAGTCTTCAAAGTTTGATTGTCACAAAACTAGTTCTCATAATTTACACTCAGTGACAGTGTAGATCCCAAAATTTATTAATTTGACAAATTTAGTCATTCGATTTAAACAATATTATTACTTGTTTTAGGTTGAATGATGATGCATTTTATAGGTAGAAAGTAATTGATATAATTAGTTAATCGAACGAACCGAGTTATGACCGATAAATAGACTTCAATTTCATGATTTTTAATAAAGAAAATATTAACTTAAATTGATTAATTGAACTAATTATGACAAAAAACTGAATGTTTTTTCATTTATATGGATCCAAAAAATGATTTATATTTTACAGTATCATACAAAAAAATCGCAATCTGATCCTACAACCCGATATCCGGCCGTAACAGACAAATTCTGGTGCCTCCCGGTTTCCCACTGATCAGTATGAAATCATTGATTATGTTTTATTATCGTTTAAGGTTTAAAATCTTAATTATCGTAAATTCAAACTTTGATGACTAATAAAACCATTAGAAATCAAATTTTCCAAAATTAGTATACTACGAGGATCAAATACGCCATTATTATAGCTGTGTGACTTCAATTGCTAAAATTGAAAATATTGGGGACCAAATTTGACACACACATTAAATATTGATGGTCGGTTTTGTCAAAATATTGAAAGTATAAAGACTGATTTTATCAACTCAAAACTATGAGTATAATAATTACCTTAATTAGAAAACTTTGAAAATCAAATAGCAAAACTATGAAACTGTGGGGATTAAATATGCGCGTCACCCATATAAATATTTGCAAATAAATAATACAATTACAAGTGTGATAATTGATGATAATCGGATCAATATGAGTTATTTGATTCAAATTGAACTTTTAGTTGATGCTATAATTGTAGAATAATTATTAATATGAATTACAAGATTTAAAGGCTGCAAAGAAATAGAAAAATGTTACTGTCTGTGTGTCAATGACAATGTAATAATAATGATACGACTTGTCTTATTTAATTTAGTTGGCTGCGCTACTAGTGACAACTTACACCTATGTGTGTCTGTGACCACGACATCATAATTCACATACAATTACTAAAACACTAATAATATATCACTCATATAAAAAGACAAAAAACCATTTTAAGATGATCAATGAAAAATACATAAATGTGCAATGATCTTAATGATAATTATGCAATCACATAACATTATGATAAGGTTGTGTGAAGGGGGACCCTAACTCTGTAGGGAATTTATCGACCATAATCGAATTTCAAGGATCAAATTTATTTATCAAATTTTATTTCATCTTATTTATCAAATTTGAAATCGCCCACATAATCGAATTCTCAAATTTCAATACTCTGAGAATCTTATTTATCAAATTTTACAAATTAAAATGACCAAATTTACCAAAATTTTAAAGTTTATGGACTAAATATGTCATTACAAACTATAATCATTATATTTGTCAAAATTACAAAAATTTGTGACTAAATTTGCCAAATTAGCTCATAGTATCTGGTCAAAAAATCCAACAATACATTCATTCAATACATCGGTTAGAAGATCAACCCAAACGAACCGGTGAGGGTCCGAAAACATTTTTTCAAACAACCAAATAAACATATCAAGCATTTTTCGATTCCAAATAAACCGTCACAAAAACGATCGAATAACAGTATCATAATATAAACATATCACATATTTTCCATGTTAAACCATCTAGTTTTCCACAACAAGCAAAATATTTCAATTAAGCCGATCGATTCTAAAGAACGTAAGAGTACCGAAGAATCTCAACATAAAACACAATGCATAATGAAGAACACAGCATAAATCAAGATATTTTCTTAATAATGTCCTAATGAAAAAAGACAATTATAAACTAGCAAGGTCCTACTACTAATAAATCAAGACCCTAAGGAGACAAACTTTAGTCAAATAAACAGTTGTATTTAATTATGCAATCACATAACATTATGATAAGGTTGTGTGAAGGGGGACCCTAACCCTGTAGGGAAATAATAATGTTGGCCCTAGCAAAATATTTACCCCTAACATCAAACTCAAGTACCAAATAAAAGGGGCTGCTATTCTACTTACATTATTTGGGACACCCTGTTTGATTCAATAATGAAAACCACACAAAAAAATCAATGTAAATTCATGCTCAAAGTCTATATAAAGTAGCTTCTGAAATGGTCAGAGATTGTTGTTTCAACAAATAGAGTAAATTTGCTTCTAGTAGCTACAAGTCTAGATTTCACACTTGGGGAAGTTTTCATGTAAGTAACATCATGTAAGTTTCTCAGCAAGCAAGAACATGTAGCTGCAAGTAAATTAGATTGCACAGTTTTTAGTAAGTAAAATTATGTAGCTAAGGGTAAATAAGATGTTTCAAATTTCATAATCATGGGAGTTTTGTAGTGAAGTAAGATCATGTAGCTGTAAGTAAGTCTAAATTGGAGAATTAAGGGAGTTTTTAGTAAGTAAAATTTTGTAGCTAAGGGTAAATAAGATCTTTCAACTTTAAATTTCAAAATTATGGGAGTTTTCTAGTAGTAAGATCTTGTAGATGAAAGTAAAGTCTAAACTTCTGAATCAAGGGAATTTTACATGTTTTTGCTAAGAGGTCCGTCAGGGGAGTTTTCAGCTATGCGGCACCGATTCTTCAATTTTTCACATTTTTCTGTGTCGAGTCGAGTCGGACTCTCCAACTTGCTCCGACTCTTGACACTTGACACAAAACGACGTCGTTTTGATTTCTTCCTTAATTTGATTTTTTTATTCATCGGAAACGTATCTTATGTGCTTTCACGACTTTTTAATGTTGTCGATCTACTTGTGAATTCTTCGTACAAGCGATAATGGATCAAAAAGTGGTTGTTTTTTAGGAGATAGCAGAATCGAGGAACGATATTCATTTTTTATAAGTTAAATTTTATTATATAATGAATTAATAAATATTTGTAGTTTTTAACTTGACTTTATGCAATTTTCTACAAATTATAACAATTACTTTTTTTAATTTTGTTTTTAATTAATATTATTTTATTTAATAATACGAGTCGAGTCGAAAATCTTACTCTTATACTCTTGCCGAGTCGTGTCGAATCTAGTCGCACCGAATCGGTCGGACCAGTCGATGCCGCATAGGTTTTCAGTAGTAAAGTAAGATCATCCATCTCTAGATTTCACAATTACGAAGCTCCCTAGTGTTTGGAACCCTTAAACAGAGTACCACGAAGGGGGCTCGGCCCACGCAACAAGTTTAGTACAAAGATACGGCTCAAACCAAGATGAAGACGATCAAACCCAAGAGCATTACATAATCCTCTATAAATAAAATATTAGAAAATCAAATTTCAGACTAGACTCTTCTTAACATCATAGTTTTTTCTCATTTCTTTTGAGATTTTCCACGTTAAATTGCATATATTCATTTAATATCGTACATCTAAGTTGACCCATAAGCAACTACAAATTAAAAGTCGATTCTTAATCATTTATTGTGATCAGAATTCGGTGACTACTGATACCTCTAAAAAGAACCATAATAACGGGTAAAACCCTTTTGGCTACAAGTGCACATTTCATAATTAGGAAGTAAAATCATCTAGCTACAAGTCTAAGTTTCATAATTGGGGGAAGTAAGATCCTCTGGCTAAAGGTCCTAAGGTTGAGAGATGTTGAGTGCACAAATTTGATCATATTGTTTAAAGTAAATAGGTCCATTCACCCCTTATATACTCACATGCTTAAACAGTGAAAGGAAAGGGTATGAAGTTTCAAGTATCAAACCATATTTAGCCATTTCCATTTTTTGCATTATGTTTGTTCCAATAATACAGCAACATGGCTTGCCTTTCCTTAATTCCAATATTTAATAATGAAAAGCAGCACATTTGCTAAGTACCATAACAAAAAACACAAAACAAGAGCTACAAGTTCATGTACCACACTCGATACTAAAATTCATGAGAATTTAACACATTTAATCTCTAAAGTTTAGTAATTTTGATAATTTTGATCCTCATACTTTTAAATGTCAAATTTAGTGTTTGAACTTTAACATCTTGGCACCTCAAAGCAGCACATTTGCTAACTACCATAACCAAAAACCAAAAACAAGAGCTACAAGTTGATGTACCATATTCAATACTAAAATTTATGAGAAAATGACGTATTTGATCCCTATAATTTAATAATTTTGGTCCTCATACTTTTAATGATAGATTTAGTCATCGAACTTCAACATTTTTGACATATTTGGTCCCAAAGCAACACGTTTTCTAAGTACCATAGCCAAAAACCAAACCAAGAGCTACAAGTTCACATAACATACTCGATGCTAAAATTTATCGTATTTCATCAGTATATGATCCATGCACAAGAAATATGAAGAGGATAAAAACAAAATGAAGATGTAGAAGTATGTAAGGAAAGGTTATTGGAGCAGAGAGCATGCTAAAGTGGGTAAAAAAGGAATTGTAAAAACTTCAGGCAAAATAATGAGAAATGGTAAAGTTGAAGATAATGACAGATCTAGGAAAAAATATTACCTCTGGACCCCTACACAAAGTCCATCTGAAAATCTTGAGAATCATGACTTTTGGTGTTGAAGCCTTGACTTATGGGAAAACTGCATATAAATCAATTCAATAAATAATAATAGCGCGTTAACACATTAGCCAATGAAACAGTCAAATATATATATATTTTTTCAAATAAGAACATCAAATGCAAAGCCCATACCACAAAGACAAATTGGCTCTTTGAAATGGCTTATTTTTTTCAGAGAGCCAAAGAATGAATAGTGCTGTTTTATGTACAATATGATACACAATTAAGGTGATGTATTGCAGGGTATTCCTACATTTGCTGTTACGAAATGATCGTATTTTCTCGCTCACAAACCGTAGTGTTAAAAATCAACCTGAAACATGGAGGTAAATGATGAATTGTAACACAAGGAGAAAACGTAAGGATGCTGAATCAACCGAGAATTTTGTTTCAAATGAAAATTACCCTCTTCGGAAAAGTCGAACACTCCACAAGTCCATCCTTCGTCCTCACGGTTTTCTTCTTGATGAGAATTAACATTAATTTCATTGCAAATGTGATTATCTTCGAACTTTATCTTGTTAAAGTACGTCTCTTTATCAACGTTTTCGTTATTTCTCGATGAAATGAGACAACTTGGATCTGAAACATTCGATAATGAGCTGCCGTTTCCTGGTGAAGATGACCTATTAATGGTGCCATTATCATCACAAATTTCCTCACAATAAGGCTGCATGTAAGCTCTAGATTTATGGCCATTTGACAAATCTTTTGAACCATTAGCATCCACGAATGATCGATCGATAGTCATATGATCCAAATCTAGTATATTATACATTCCCCTCGATGATCCTGATAAAAATGTCAGTAATATATATTATTGGGTGAAGAAAAGTGATACAAGAGTGTTCATTTGCTATACAACATGAATAAAGCTTTTTACCTTCAGAAGGACTATGTGAAGGTGATTTTGAATTATGACAAATACTTCCTTCATTGACTATTTGTCTGATTTGGCAACAATTAGTCGAAGAAACAGCATGCTTTCGTGTCGAATTTATGCATCTACACAAGCAGTTACATACGACTAAAACAAAAGGTAGATAATCATAGGAACAATAAAAATCCATTACGTGCAATTGGAAGAACAAGAAGTCGGGGAAAATTAGAGCTACTTACATCCCGAGCATAAAATGCGGCAAAAGCATGTTTAAAACTGTGAATATGTAAAATATGACTAATGCAAGAAGCATTCATGGATAACATTTGCACAGAAAAGGAAAAAAAACCAAAAACTCTCAACAGATGAAGCTAACAGTTCAAGCAAACTACGCAAATAACCAAGTGATCTTCAACGATGGGAAGATCTCATCGATCCTTAGTTTACTTTGACTTCAATTGTATGCTTTTGATATTATTAAACATCGAGGTAGATTTAATAAATTGGTACTATATGAATGGACTCAAGCACCAAAAGAGACGATCTTGAATGCACCATCCTAGTACATTCCCGTATAGGGGAATAACGGTTTGTTATCCCCGTTATAAAATTTCTTAGTTCCGTTAAAAAAAACTAAGCAAATAACCAGATATCATTCATCAGCAAATAACTCACCCATTACTCAGTCCAGATGTCACTCCACAAAAATTTTCAAATATTGGTAACAAATCCCTTTGCTTTATTTCCACTTCATGTGAAGAAGCCAACTCAATTTCAAACTCCCCATCTAAAAAATATTCAGATTTTGGAGATTCCAGCACATGGAAAAGAATCTGGGGTCAAAATCAGTTTGTTAGCTAAATTGGAAATAATACGTATAGTGTAATCTAAGGGGAAGTACCGTTGTTCTTTGCCATATAGGAAGCCTGCAAGATTTTATTTGTACTTCTGAATTTGAAAGATAGAAGTGTGATTTCTCTGGAGGATTCATTGGGTTAGACTTGGCTGCTTTGTTATTCTTGAATGAAGTTTTTGAGTCAATTTCAGGCTCATCTGATCCATCAAAGATACTTCGAGAAATAGAATACTCCCTCTCCATGTTATCAAATCTCCTGCACACATCCCACCATTGCAAAGGCTCGACTTTCACTCGTAATTCCTCGTTCTGAGTGTTGAATTGTGCGGTTGGCAAGCATTCGGTTCCACTTCCTGACACAATTGGTAACTTGATTTCATGCTGAACCACAAAACCGGATGGTGCATAAACTAGAATGTGGTCTAAAGGTCTCTTTGACCAAATTTCAGTAGAAACCATCGAGTCGGAATTGTGAAAAACCGCAGCAACAGCTCCGGATGGCACCCATAGCTTCCCAACCATTGAAGAAGCAGCACTGGTTACTGAATTCAGCAAACCTGAATCATTGCATTTGATCCTGCTAACAGCAATTTGTGTGCAAAGAGGAGGAGGCGAAGAATGATGCTCGTTTATAGTAAATGATGATGTTAACCACCATGGTGAACTTTGAACTAGAAACTGGGAGTTTCGTTGCCCGTGATCATGAAGAGTTTGATAGCCATCATCACCTCCAAAGGGAGAGATAGCAAAAATATGGCAAGTTCCCCTGGAAGATACAATAGCAATCCACTGACTGTATTGACTAAAGCAGATATCTTGGATGACCTGATCATATAACAGAAGAAGAAAAAAACCGAAGAAATTAGAGCACGTGGGAAACAAACGAAACTGATTTAGCGACAAAAAAACAGAAAAAAAGACGCATATCCTTACAGCACTGGTTATTCCACGATAAAGTTTGTAAAGATGAACAAAAGAAGTGTTCCAATCATCACATTTGTGAGAAGGCATTATCCTGAATATATTCATGCTATTTCCATGTACAGAGGCAGTAACCAAAAGGGTGCCACTTGGATCAAAACAAAGAGCAGATATCGGGCTCGTATGAGCCCTAAATTGTGATATAATCTCTGAGCAAAGAAGGTCCTTCACAACAACCTTCAAAGGAAGCATGAACCCATGGTAAATGTAAGGCAAAATCGTTATTGCAAAACGCAGAGCATATAAATTAGAAAAAAAGAGCACTCAAAATGGCATGGATTCACTTACCACGCCAGCATTCTCGGGTTCAGATACTGCAAGCTTACAAGATCTCCAGCCAGGAGAACCAGAGCTATCAAGAAGCAACTCAGGGCAGTACTTGGATAATTTTTTGTACCCCTTGTCACCCAAGGTGAGTAATCCAGAAGCTATAGTTTTTCCAGACTCCACAGCATAACGAGCCATCATGGTTCCACTTCCCGGAGATGTTGATGGACTAACACTATTTGAAACGCTCTTTGGACTTACTCGATCTCTACTTAGTATAAATGGGCAACTCGGAGGATATGCTAACCACCTCGTCCCCAGAGCCATTGGACCATATCCAGTGTTTATACCAAATGCTCCTGGTTCTCCGAGTTGGGGCACGGGATAGGTTACAACTATAAATTTCTTCTCCAGAGTAATGGTGTCAAAGCAATAAATCTGCTCAGCAAACAATGAATAGATTCCACATCACTTCTTTCTTATCAGAGATAGTATGTACAATAGATTTAAAATTGCAGAATGATGCTTCTTATGTTAAAAATGAAAAATATTTGATGATCGGTAAAAATGGCGCAAATTGAAAAGAAAGTAAACAAATGGCTAATTAAGTACAGTAGCTATACTTACTTGCTTCTTATGTTAAAAATGAAAAATATTTGGTGATCGGTAAAAATGGCGCAAATTGAAAATTAATAAAAACAAATGGCTAATTAAGTACAGTAGCTATACTTACTTGCTCTTCAAGTCCAATAGCAACTATTCTTGAACTGCACCTGACCATTAGCACAGCTGATTTAAACTCAATAACTTTAACATACTCATTTGACTTCATCGAATAAAATCGAACAGAGCTAGGAGCAGAAAAACTGCTTTGAAATGACGACTCTTCTTTACCGGATCTAGTATACCGAAATGAGGTGATATTCTCATCTTCATGATCCCTAACAACAAGAACAACAATCGGATGCGATGATTTATACTTTCCAACATCATAAATATTCCCTGGAGGTTGAAGCATCTGTAAGAATGTAACGGGTCCTTCACGCCGCGAGACCAACTCACTAAAACATAATGCATCCTCAACATCGAATATTTGAAACCCATTCAAATAACCAAGTAATAAAACGTGTCTTAATGCAGTCGAGCCAAGCTCCAATTTGTCGAATCCAGCCCACAATACCTGATTACGACAAGTCTTAAGTAAAACAAAATACTATGAAAGCAATTAGAATAACTTGATTTGATTAGGAAGAATAAGGAAGAAGAGTTTTGCCTAATCCATAACAAAAAAGTAAATAAATCAAGTTTATAAAAGTGTTAAATCCATTAGAACCTGAATTTCTACACAATCTAGTGAATAAAATGGCCCAAAAAACAGACCTGTTCTTTCCGATCATCTCCATTAGAAATAGAAGCAGCCACCGAAGCACTAGCGGAGCGAACAGCAGTGCTAGCGTTCGTCGAGACCGTCTTGATACAAGAACTAATAATTCTCAACGAATTCGGCAGCAATTTGCTGTTTCTCCCTTTACCCTTCATCATCTCGATTATCTCTTGCTACACCTGATACTTAATCAACGGTAACTTCCGACCCCGTCGCGCACCGCCACACAGGACGACGCGGACGTCGCAATCATCCAGACCCATAAAAAATCAACGATCGACTAAAAAAATTAGAGACAGAAGCAAGAAAATCACGGAAGATAATACCGAATCCTCAATTCCCAAAAGTTCTTCAACAATTTCGGCGCCCAGTTATCTTTTTATTACCTCGTAAACGTACTTTCATGTGCATATACCTTGGCCTTCTTTCGCACGCAAAAATCCAACGACAGTTACTGGAATTTCTTCACGATGTTTGGACTATTGCTGTCCGCACACGACATCCATTTCCAAAAGTTTTCTTCCATGGTTTTGGTTTTGCTTAGCTTGCCATTTTCATCACTAGAATATTCTTCCTTATCCCCGGTATTTATATCAGATTAATTTTATGAATTTTTAATTTAAATTAGAGAAAATTATATAAGTAGCCTCCCGTTTACTAGTTCTATAAATGATATACAACAACTTACGAAATTACAAGAATTATACTAGACTTTTATTCATGATAATCTTGTATCCGACTTTCCGTTAAGTGCACATATGTTTTTCCATTAACATGAGTGATTCTCAAAGTAAATAAATAAGACATTTTTAAAAAATTATATAATATTGACTTATGATATTCGATAATTGTGCATAAAATATAAAATATTAACGAGTTCGTTAGAGTACGAATGATCGGATTGGAAATTTGAAATTTTTTATACACATTTAATTATAAGATGAGAGTTACAAATGCATATTTTTGCTTAAAAATGTATCATATTTATAATTTTGTAATTTTCAACACTTGTAAATTGAGGGAGTAGACAAACATCACCTCTTTAAATTATCAATTTTTTATTATTTATATTTTATAGTTATTAATTTTTTAAATGTAATAATATTATATTTTGCTGTGAATAATAGTAATTAGTAATTGACACACTCATTTAAATCTTATGTATTTTTAATTAATTTACAAATTTAACGTTTTAAATTTAATTTTTCTGATGTATCTCAAGGAAAAAAAAGCTTTTAATCATGCATTTTTTTGTGTATACTTTTATAAAAATAAAATATTTTTATTGTATTATAAGTACGCAATATATAGCACCATATTTTTATATATTAAATATATGTTACTGTTTAAATTTAAATTTTATACTCATAAGTATACTCAGTTATTTAGATCTTTAAGTTAATCATGATTTAAATATTTTTTAATAAAAAAAGAGAAATAAATAGTGGATTTGTTTGGTATAGCTTTTTAAAATTGAGGTGTTGTGAAATGCGGTGAGATGTGGTGAGATGTGGTGCGATGTGATGATCGTAAATTTAAATATGTTTGGTAAAATTGTGATATTATGATCGTGATTTATGTAAAAATACTAATATATCCTTATATATATAAAATAATAAATATAATTATATTATAATTAATAGAAGTAAGGGTAAATTAGTCTTTTTCCAAAATCACGATGATGCCACAGCTGGTTTTAACAACTGTGATGACATCGTGATTTTTTAACGATTATCATATCGCAATTAAACTTGTGTTTTGTGTACCATAAGAAAATCACGATCTGGGCATCACACCGCACCTGACCGCAATTTTAATTTAAGTTCCAAACAAACCCAGTATATCCATTGGTTTGTGAAATAGTAGGATTTTAATATTATAATAATCTAATGGGAATATTTGTTTATTCTATTGCAATTTTATTGAATTATATGGAATATTCTCAAAAGTCAAATATCCCATTAATTTTAAAGGTACCCCTAATGAATAATAAAATGAGTATTAAATTAAAATATGATCTTACTTAAGTTCCCATCAGAATTAATTAATAAATTACGTCAACGATATTTTTCTAATTTGCAATTAAAATCATGCAGTCAACTTCAAGGTGATTAAAATGGGCCAACCCTGAATTATTGGGGCAAATTGGGCCGGCTTAAATAGATTCGACCCAAGTCCGTGTGGAATGTGGGTCGGGCTAGCTTGGTTGCTCCGGGTTACATAAGCATTATAGAGAAATTTTGAGCTATCGATTATTGGGTACGTTAGAAACATCGTTTGACAAATAGCAGTGAGGTGAGATGAATGTACTGTGCTGTGAGGTGAACTGATCGTGATTTTAAAAAACTGTTTTTGAAACAGCGGTGCAGTGATACTGATGTCATAAAATGACATTTTTACCATTATTTTTAAATAATTGTTTATAACTTAAAAATTATATTTCATATTTTTTATGATAAATTCGTTATTTCAAAACTACATTTTTAAATTATTATATATATTTTTATAGTTTGAATACGTAATTGATAGAATATAAAAAGTTATTGATCAAAATTATTTTTTTTAAAAAATAAACTATAATTTATGGGTAAAATTGACATTTAGCAGGTGCGTTCTGGTGGCCGTTGGGTTAACCCAGCTGTGAACTCACCGATGTTTTCTGCTGTCACACGAACATAGTTATTAATGATGTTTGGTAAAAGTAAAATACAACTACGGTACGTTCACCGTACCGGACGGTGGACTGAGTTTTCAAACATCACCATTATCTTAAAGTTATTTATTTTTTTGTATTATCAATTTTAATTTAAAATTATTAAAATATTTTTAAACATCAAATCATTATAATAAGTATAAATAAATTAAGTTTTTTTCATTTATAAAATACTTTCAAAATTTGAAAACAATTTTCCAATGATCAGAATTTTTCCAAAAAATAAATATTTTAGTTATTTTGAAATAAAATTGATAATATAACAAAATTTTAATTTATTTTTTAAATGAAATAACTAGAATTGATTTTTTTTTAAATTGAATTATTTCCAAAAATGATATAATATATTAAATTTTAAATATAATAAGTGCATTTTCATAAAAAAAATATTATTAATAGTATAAATACACTACAACAATATACAATCAATCATATACATTAAATTAATATTTTTATTTATTTTCTAATGACATGGAAATAAATTAATAAAGCAATATTAAAAATTTATACAATTCTAAATAATTTATTATATAAATATTAATTAAACGTTTGTGAAATCGTTTCAATATGTTAAATATGATAAAGTTAAAAATCATGAAGTATATAATTTATAATTAATAAGTATGGCATCATACATAATATAATTAAGATTAAATTATAATAAAATAAATAGAAATTAATATTAATTGATTTGACTTAATGTTATTGTTTAATACATACACTCTCTAATTCTATAGTTACTATAAAATAAAATGTAGGTCACCACCGCGCATAGAGAACTAAGAGAAGGACAAAATTATCCCCCTATTTATTTTTTTATAATAACCTAAATAACATTTAATAAATATATATTTAAAAATTCTCGTGTGATATTTCGTATTAAAGTATACACTAAATGCATTTTCAAAGGAATACCTTACAATTACATTCACTCATACAAATATGATATGAAAAAATGAAATGATAATATTATTGATATTATAAATAATTTATTTAATCTAATAATTTATTTATCTGATATAATATATTATACAAGATAATAAGACAAATTATCAAATATGAATACCCTTATGAGAAAATGATGTTTTTGGTCCTCGTAGTTTGATCATTTTGGCAAATTTAGTCATCCAAGTTTATTTTGGTATTTTCAGTCCTCGAATTTTGGACATTTGACAAAATCGGTCCTCAAATTTCATATTTAGTTCTCCAAATGAAATCGAACAAAACCGATCCATGTTGTTTGATCGTAGTGGCAAAATTAGTCTCCGTATTATATAAAAATGAAAAATTACAAATTACAAACTTCGAGAACCAAATTTGCCATAAACATAAAACTTGGAGGACATAATTTGCCAAATGTGGCAAAGTAAGATGATTAATTTTGCCACAAATAAAGTTAAGGGATTTAATCTGCCACAATTATCAAAATAGGAGAACCAAAATTATCAAAATAGGAAACTATGAG
Organism: Utricularia reniformis; assembly: GCA_009725065.1. NCBI lineage: Eukaryota > Viridiplantae > Streptophyta > Magnoliopsida > Lamiales > Lentibulariaceae > Utricularia > Utricularia reniformis. The sequence continues at coordinate 111,851 of RWGZ01001438.1, forward strand.
GACCAAATTTGTGCGTCGCCCATACCTTATTTTATGAATGATATTTGTCAATATACTCGAACTTTAAAATAATGTAAAGATGATATGGTTCTTAAAATTTGTAAATTACATGCATCATCTTCTAATTTAATATAATGTATATTGTTGACTCCTCAACTTTTTAAAGTTGTAAACACGATATTTCAAAATTTAAGAATTGTGTGTTGACTCTCAAAGTTTTAAAACTATTTATATGTGACTACAACATTCGTTAATGTTTTAAATTTATACATATTTTGTATTTGTCTATATAACATTAAAAAGATGTTCCGACTATGTCATTGAAAATTAAAAATTTTTAAAATATAAAAATTGTCAAAAATAGTCACATACAAAATGAGGAAAACCATTACTTTAACTATAGAGTTATTCTTGAATGATTTTGAAATTTTAGGTACTAAATATATCATTTCTAAACGAGAAAATGACTAGTTTGGTCTCTACAGTTTGGTGATTTTGACAAATTTGATCCCCAAATTTTTATTTTACATTTATAGTTCCCATACTTTGATATTTTTGACAAATTTGGTCCCCATGTGGCAAAATTAGTCCCCAAAATTTGAGGATCAATTTCGCCACATATATGAAACTTTGAGGACTATATTTGCCAAAAGTTACAAAATATAAGGATTAATTATGCCAAAAATACAAAGTTTGGGGACTTATTTTGCTTCCACAAAACTTTAAGGATTAAATTTGTTAAAATGAAGAAAATTTAAGAACTAAATTTGTTAAATCATACAATTTTGAAGACCTTAAATGCGATTCTTCCTTTCTAAACTTTGTTGGTATCTTCTTTACACTATTTAAACATTGGAAGTTATATATGTAACTTTCTCATTATTTTATTTAAAATAAGTGATATGAAAAATATTAACCATAAAATTTATAATATTTATGAAGATATTTTGAGGGCATTATAATGGAGCAGGTTTGCCAAACAAATGCTTGAATAGGTCATAGAAAAAAGTCAATGGACATGTCTGAATGTGAGTGGGCGGCAGAGTTTTGGTTCTTTAGAAGAAAACAATATAATTTGCCACTTATTTTATATATGATGGTAACATGCATTTCATATTTAAAATTTAAAATATTATTGAATTATTATTTATTTATTATTATCATTATTCTTAAGATTTCCAATACTTAAAATTATTTTTAGTATTTGTATTTTACTAATCTAATTAGAGAAAATTGCATAACTAATCCATAATTTACGATGTGTAAAATTAATTCACAACTTACAAAATTACAATAATGACACTCAAATATCAATAATGTTTGTTTTTTTATCATTGACATTGTAGTAACTAGTTTTCCGTTAGCATGATTGACTCTTAAAGTTCACAAAATACACAAATAACACCATATAATTTGAAAAATTATACAAAATTAACTCTTGAAATTCGAGAATTGTACATTAGAATATAAAAAATTAGAGTCATTGTTAGATGATCAATGATAAACATTATTGATAACTTGAAGTGTATTATATACATTTAATTGAAGTTTTAGACATACAAATATATATTTTTATTCAAATAATGTATTATATTCACAATTTCGTAATTTTCCATTTACACAATCCGTAAGTTTGAGGGTTGTAAGCGAACGTCATTCAATCTAATTATTCTAAGATTGATAACTCTAAATTTCCCAAAGTCCAATATCTATTCAAATAATTCACATTAAGCATAGTTTTAAATGTCCCCATTATTTATTAATCCGTACTAAAGTTGTTAAATATAATTGTATTTTAGTAAAGCAAACATCATGCATCATGCGTTAAAATTTATATATTTATATGTATGTTTTATATTAACTCATTAGGAACGGAATCATATATTATAAGCATGAAATTGGAAAATATCTAAGAAATCCCATCTTTAATTCTTAGATATTTTGTACAAGTACTGCGTAAAAAACAATGTTTTCATACCGGCCCGGAATTACGCACCGATCCGGACCGATATGAGCGATACGACCGGTATACCGGTCGGTACCAAATTTTATTTTATTTTATTTTTTAAAAAATTAATTTTTTAGAATCAGACCCGAAAATATCCTGAAATCGACCCGAATACCCGGTACCGGGCGGTACGAAAAAAATACCGATACCAAACGAAATTTGACGTACCGGGCGGTATACCGTCTGGAATGAAAACACTGGTAAAAAATGTATTTATTTGATCATTATAATTTATATATTTATCGAATAACAAATATAATTGACTTATTGAATTATTTTGCAATGTGTTATTTTAATTAAAGGATATGGTTCTAAAAATTTAATATAATATTAAAGTTGATTTAAAAAATAACTAATGTTCGGAATTAGTTATTTTGATTAATTTAATTGATTGTGATTTACTAATGTTAATGATCAAATCCAACTTATCAGTAATTATTTCGAATGAGAATGTTATGGAATGATATCTACATTGAAAAATAAGTGGGTTTTATTCTTTTAAAAGTGAAAATGTAATATAATAATTAATGCTTTAAATTTCTGGTATATATTAAATTTGTGGGCATTGGTTCTAGCCAAAATTTAAACAAAATACCGATTGATAAGAGGTTTTAAGCGAGTCGGGTCCCATCGAATTTGTTTGATTTAGGGTAAAAATTGATATAATTTTTTTATTGTTTTGTTTTAAAAGTGACAATATTAATTGAGAATAAATTAAAAAATATGTATTTTCTATAGATTAATAATTTAATTTAATTTAATTTAATTTAATTTATTATTCTATTATACATCGATTTTTAAGACATTGATAATAATTGATTAATTTAAATCTTTTACATTATATCTTACATTTAATTAGACATTTTTTACTATTGATTATTTTGGACCACAAGAACCCGTCAACCCAAAAATGAAGGTCAGAGTGTGAACTAAAAAAGAATTTATTGACTTAAATAATTTTATCAGTTGAAGGGCTAAATATTACTATTACAAGTGTAGCATCGATTCAAGAAATCAACTCTTTAAATGATCCGAATCGACTAGGTACGGCTCGTTATTTTTCAAAATAATCGGACATCTGACATGTTTCGACTCTAAAATAAATAAATAATTTATTTATATTTGATAAGAACTCTAGGACCGGACACTCTGTAACGGATGAGACTCAATAACGATTGGGCCGATCCGTATGGTGAAAGCGAACTTGTGCAGTCCATTTACACATTAAACAAAAAACGGCCCGATGTTCCGCAAGAGGACCGAAGATAACCTTGGCGAAATAAAACGTTTTCTGGTAACTAATTCCGTGGTTCGGTCTAAGCGGTTACAAACCCACGCTTCGGGCCTTCACACGTTTACCATGCCTCGGGTCCGATCACGTAGACCACGCCTCGGTCCCAACCTCGTTTTACATCGCGCGACAACAACCTCTAACAAACTTATCAGAGGCGGTTACAGAGCGTGATTTACATACGCCATTATCTCTATAAATACAGAGCGTGAAAACGGAAATAGCAGAACCTTTTGGACGCATAAGAACATACTGTTACCTGCCGGAGTTCTTATTTGCTTTCTTATTCCTTGTCATTTTCATTAAGCTTTTGATGTATTTTGTATGAATCGTTTGATTAGTGAACAGGATAGGAGTGTAATTCGCTCTTAGTTAAGTGGTTTTCTTCCCAATTCCTGGGGTTTTCACTATAAGTCGCTCTTTATTGTTTCCAGTTTTAATCGTATTCCCCATAAAAAACAAATCAAAACCGAGTTCGTTGGTTGACGAATCGGGTGAATGTTGGTACCCCTAAAAAGGGGTCATAACTATATTAAAAATTAAATAAATTTAGTTGTTATAATTTATTCTTCATTTTTTGGTAAATGCAAATTGACCCATGTCGGGTTGAGTCTGGTCGTGACACCATAGGCCCGACTTGCAGAATGCCAATTTTGGCGTGTTGATGCTACACCGACTCGGTACTAAAGAAATGTTCAATATCAGTATGGGCGATATGGGTTAACCATTAGAGACCTTATACGTAAATTACACAATGTTTTAATTTTAGATAAATTTTAACTTGGTCTTGATAATTTTGGAGAAAATCAAAATTTCAGTAAAATTTATATCACTATGTATTATTGGGTACGTTTGGAACAACGTTTGATAAATAGCAGTGAGGTGAGATGACAGTACTGTGCTGTGAGGTAAACTGATCATGATTTAAAAAAACTGTTTTTGAAACAACGGTGCAATGATCGTGATGTCATAAAATGATTTTTTTGCCTTTATTTTTAAATAATTGTTTATAACTTAAAAATTATATTTCATATTATTTTATGATAAATTGGTTATTTTAAAACTACATTTTTAAATTGTTATATATATTTTATAGTTTGAACAATAGAATATAAGAACTTATTGATTAAAATTATTTTTTTTAAAAAATAAACTATAATTTATCAAGGGTAAAATTGACATTTGGCAGGTGCGTTCTGGTGGCCGTTGAGTTAACCCAGCTGTGAACTTACCGATGTTTTCTGCGGTCACACGAACACAGTTATTAATGATATTTGGTAAAAATATAATACAACTACGGTACGTTCACCGCACCGAACGATGGACTGAGTTTCCAAACATCACCATTAATTCATGAGTTAAGGTGAGTTTGAATTTAGTAAAAAAATTATTATTTTATTTTTAATATAAATTCAAAAATATAAAGTACAAAATTAAACTTAGAATTGATTATTTAAATCAAGTTTTATAATAAAAAACTACTTTTATTGGTTATATTCAAAATATCAATATACAAAGCTTTGAATTTCAAAATTTATGTATCTAACTTTAGATTTTAGAATATTAAAATAAGAATCATGCTTCATTGACAAAAAATAAACCCTATCACCAAATTTCAAAATATATTTATTTTGATTATGAGCAAAATTCATTGAAATTTTTTCTCCTTCGCTTTTCCCCTTTCCTTAACGGTCTAGTTTTTGT
>RWGZ01001439.1:0-88825 GCA_009725065.1 Utricularia reniformis
GGAACGATAAGTTCCAAAGATGGAAAGACACGTACGAAAAGGGCAGAACGGATCAGGGTGGAAAAAGGGGTAGCGCCTAAATACCCACCCGTGGAAGGGAATCATATGGCCCGTCGAGTCATCCAATAGCTAACAGTTGGCTTGGGCGGGACATGTACCGAGCATGTTACTCTCGCAACAGTAAAGTTAAAGTATGAAGGGAATGATAAGGGTTAAAGAAGAAGGAAATTAGAAAACGGTTAAAATGAATGATTCACGCATGTGTGTAAGGTTTAATTAAGAAATGAAACGATAATGTATAGCGTGTGTGAAGTTTCCTTTAATAAATTGTGACCGCTTTCCAGATTTTGTAGGTGACACGGACGAGGTTTGAGAAGGGCATGGGGAGGAGGTCGTCGGTTGTCCGGTGATAAAGTCCGGTCTTTGGAGAGCACTCTAAATTATGTTGTTAACCTTTAATGTTTTCGAACTATGTTTTAAGTTTACATTCGAACGTTTCGTTTTATTTAGAACGATTTACCAAAACAGATATGCCCGAATTAGGGTCGTTACATTGAATGTGGACCGATTCAATACACGGTCCTATGTTTGGTATATTTGCAGTCAATCAAGCTAATGCATAGCAACCTTGTTCTGTTACAGCATTACATGGTCAAATGAGAACTCATTGAACTTTTTAGATAGTTCCAGGACCTTAACATGATATAATATCATGCAAATTGTTCCACAACTAACTTGGAATCTTACAACATTCTCAATTTAGAAACTCCCATTTCTCAAGCCAGATTCATTCCAGATAATAAGGACTCATATTCCACCATGTTATTTGTTTTTGAGAATAGGATTTCACTTAAGAATGAATTACATCGCCTTGTGAAGTGGTGCAAGTTAAGTCCGCTCCTTTAACCCCGAAGGTTGACCCATCAACATGTAATATCTATCTGTCATCCTCTTGGTTTAAGCATATCGCAGATCGGGTCATTTCCACCACATAATCAGCCAGAACCTAAGCCTTGATCGCCCTTCAGGGCAAAAATTCCAAATACATTGCACTGATTTTGATAGCCCATTTAGATAATATTTCGTTAGGTCTTCTGAACTCATAACCGCTTTCAATGGCTCATCAGCTTAGATATCGCATTCTTCTGAGTCCATCAGTATATCCATAGACCTTTCGAACTTCAAAATAGTGCCTCATGTTAGATATCGCTTTCTTCAAGGCCAGCATGAATTTCTCCAAGTTGGTGTATCTGGTCTCTGCAGATACCAAACAGTGATTCACGTAATAGACAGGCCTGTGAATATCATCTCTAATGGTAACTAAAGCTACACTCACTACAACTTTGGATACAGCCAAATATAATCATCTCAAAGGTTCATTGCTGCTAGGACTCTCCATCATTGGGGGAGTGCTCAAATAAGTTTTAAGTTCTGAGAAAGCTCGATCACATTCTTCGGTCCATTCTAAATAACTTGCTTTCCTGAGTACTCTTAATAAGGGCAAGGTCCGATCTGTAGATCTAGATATAGATCTGCTCAATGCAGCTAGTCGACCCATTAGCCTTTGAAATTCCCTTTTATTTCTCGGAGATTGCATGTCAATAATGGCATGAACCTTCTCAGGATTGAAGTCTATGCTTTTTTCAGAAACAATATCTTAAGAACTTTTCACTTCAGATCCCGAAGTAGCACTTGTTCGCATTTAGTTTGATCTTATATATGCAACATACATCAAAACAGCGAGACAAATAAGAAATGTGGTCTTCATCATTCATAGACTTCACAATCATGTCGTCAACTACACTTCCATCATATGGCCTATCAAATCCCTAAAGATTTTATGCACTTGCCTCTGATATGTTGCTCCAGCATTCTTTAAGCCAAAACGCATGACAACTTAGCAATATACACCATCTTCGATCATAAAGACCGATTTCTTCTAAACTTTCTATGCAAGAAAGATTTAATGGTACCCTGAGTAAGCATCCATGGTACTCATCATCGTGCTTCCAGTAATAGAATTCACCAGGCGATCAATATGAGGCAACAGAAATGGGTCAGATTCGAAGCTCTTATTAACATCGGTGAAATCGATGCACATTCTCCACTTCCCGCCCGCCTTAGAAACAACCACGGGATTTGCAACCCATTCAGTATATTGAACCTCTTTGATAAAAAAAGTACGTAATAACTTGTTCACCTCTGTTCGGTACTTCAATCTTTTCAGGAGAATATCGTCTCCTCTTTTGCCAAACGGGCTTACTGTCGGGCGTAGTGTTGATCCGATGCTCACTCTCGGAACGGTCAATACCCAGAACATCGTCAGGGGTCCAAGAAAATATGTCCACATGGCTTCTCAACAAGTGGACCAGTTCTTCCTCAAAAGAAGGGGACGGATGTGCCCCGATGCGAGTAGATTTGGTTTAGTCTCCCTCAACCAGATTAATCAACTTGAACCCAATGGATTCCATTGCATGTCTCGGATAAGGTGGCTCCTCCAACAAATCCACCCGAGCCCTCTTCATTGGTGCAAAAGTTCAGCATGAGCTCATGTGATATAACTCCTTGAGCATCAAGTTTAAGCATATCACAATGAGGATTTTGAGCATCATATGATAAGTAGAAGAGACCGCCTCAAACTTGTTGAGTCCAGTCCGTCCGATGATGGCGTTTTACGCCAAGTCAACTTCAACGGCATCAAATTCAAGGATCTCAGTCCTATCCTTGAGCTGATCTCCAAAACTTACTTGGAACAGGATTTTCCCACATGGGATAATGCTCCTCTGATCGAAGGCCAGAGGGTGATGTTAGCGATAGTAAGATCGTGGCCCGAAGCTCCCAAAGTTTCAACCACTTCGCACTTTATAAGATTGCACAAACCACCGGTATCCACTAAAATCCTATGGACCCGATGGCCTGAGATAATTCCAGTGATGATAAATGGGTCATCACATAGATCAATAATCTCTTCCCGATCAACAGTAGTTAAGGTAATAGTGTCCCCGTAAGAAGAGGATCGCTCAGTAGCATCATATTTCACTAGCGCAATGGATTCATGTCCTTTTTTCGATCTAGGACCGATTCATTAATTCTTATTCCTCCGGAGATAACATAAATTTCTACAACAACCTCACGCTCCATGGGTACCGCCTCATTTTGTGGAGGCAGAGTATCCATTTCAGTTGGTGGAGTAGGGGGATTCTCTTGTCTCCTACCCTCGTTATGTAGGGCTCTGCCGCCCCGACCCCAAAAGCGCCATCTTCTGCTCTGCCCAAGGTTCTCTCGACCGTGCGGGCCTCTTTCGTATTCTGGCGGAAGAGACCTTCGGTCCTTCGTTCGCTCATAATATTTTCGGGGATGTCCTGATTATCCATGCCCCCCGGCCAATATCGGTTATGGCCCCCTCGGGGAGATTCAGCGTGCTTGCCATTGGGATCATCCTGACCGAGCTTTTCCTTTGTCATTACCACTACTGTCTCATGCAGTAGCGGGCACTTGAGCGTCGGGTGATCATTGATACGGTGCAACTTGCAATACACCCGTTTTTCTTCCCTCTTCGGGGGAAAATTATGAATCTTATGATCACCTACGGGTTCAGAATTCCCATTAGACTTCCTGAAGTTCGGTCCTAGTTCTCATCCACCTTAATATATTTATTGATCTTCTATAGAAGCTTTCCCAAGGTGGACGGGGGGCTCTTTACTAGACTGGCCGAAAGGCCGCACGGTCCTAAGACCTACTGTAGAATATCGATCTTATCTCTGAGCTCCAATTTAATGTCCTAGGCTGTTTTGTTGAACTTCTCCATGAAGGACCGGAGACGCATTTTGGCCGGGACATATTTCAGTTGATATTGTTCCTACTGTTCGGAGCTGTCCTACGTTCGGTGAGAACTGCTCAGAGAAAGCCAGAATAAAGCTCCTATACTAGTGTATGGAACGGGCAGGCAAATTTTTGAACCAGATTCGAGCATCGACTTGTAAACCTGCCTCGAAAAAAAGACACTTCAATGAATCTTAGGCCCGATTCGTTCCCATCATCAATTCAAAATCAGTGACGTGATCAAAATAGGATCTCCGTCGCCCTGAAAGTTGCAACCCCTAGTGGTTGAGATAGTGTCGATCTGGGAGTGCCGCCCAGATCACTTCAGAATAAAGGGAGCATCAAATCTCCAAAGATAGGAGAAACGCTACCAGACTGCTGGGACGACGTGTGGGCAACATGCAAGTTGTACCACCAGTCATTGTCCTTATTCCGTTAATCGGGGCCTCTATGGCCTTATAAAATACTCCCGGATTTCGCCCCAGATCTGGCTAGAAATCCATTTCCGTGCGTAACGCCTCCAACTCCCTAGTGAGCTCATTGATACACTCATGCATGGGTTCCTAGTTACTCCCAATAATGGGAGTTAACGTCCTTGCTGGAGGAGTCGGGGTAGATTGATACATACACCTCCTCATGGTGATTCTGCGCCTTATAATCTCCTCTTCGTTGGAGCTGTGCATTTCAGAATCACTCTTGTACCCTCTGTTTGTTGGAACAAGACTGGTAGCAACCTATGGCTATGTTCCACTTTTCTTTGCTGTGACTTCCAGCACCACCTTTCGAATAACAACTTCCAGGTCTTGCAAAGAGAAGGCAGGGGCTAGAAGGCTGTTAGGAAGCACGTCACTGTCATTCGTAGAGTTTCCAATCGCCATGATTTTGCTTGTCCTTCCCAAGGAGAGATCTCGAATGGGAATCAAAAAATCGTCCCCACGGACGGTGCCAAACTGTTATGGTCAAAAAGACCGTGATATCAACAATCAGCATGTCTGAGATTATTTGAGTCTGTTTTTATATTTGTTTAAATTTGGGGAACGATAATATAAAATGCAAATAAAGCTAGCACAAGCAATTAAATGTGGAAGACCCCATAGAAATGGGAAAATCCACATATCTAAGAGGAGTGTGAATACTCTTCTCTGAATTTATTAATCGAACTTTGAAGTTTACAGAGAAAGCAGGCTAAGAAAATGACTAAACGAGAATCGCGAGAGCCAAAGTGACAATAATAACGACTAAAGGGTGAAAAAGGGACCTCCTCAGATAGCCTCTAAACCTTGTATTTGTAGAGGGGAATCGTGTGTGGAAAACTCTCTATAACCGCTTCTGACAACATCGTTTTCCCATGACAGAAAATGTGAATACGATCGAAGCTCGGTGTAACTATTTGGACCAATCCAGAAGATCGATTCCCGAAGCTTTAGATCTCATTGGTCGCTCTTGCGTTGAATAGTATTTTCCGGCATACAATAGTAAATCCATGGTGAATAGTGTTTCCTGGCGATGCATATTAAATCCGTAGTGAATAGTGTCTCTGGTAGTGAATATTATTTCTCGGCAGTGAATAGAGCCTGTGGCATGAATAGTCAAATCTGTAGTGAAGAGTGTTTCCCGACAATGAGTAGTGTTTTCCGTCAACGAATAGTAAATCCACGGTGAATAGTGTTTTTCAGTGAATAGTGAATTCTGCGGTAAATAGTGTTTTCCGTCATGAATAGGGAATCTACGGTGAATATTATTGTAGGTGTGAATAGTGTTTTGTGGTAGACTCCCTTTTTTAGAGATTTCATCCCGTCTTTTGGAGATTTCATACTTATTTAGTTGTTCGGGTTTTCCATAAATAATTTATTTGATATCTTTAACCAATTTATTATATCAAATGTACTACGATCCGACTTTCCATGGTGAATTTGCATTTGTAGGTGAAATACACGGTGAATTATTACAGTGAATAGTGCTTCAACATTTTTCGTCACGGTTTTCATTATCGAGCTCATTTCTTACCCCGTATCGAGTCTACATCATTTATTTTGATTAAAAAGACCATATTTTGTAATTTTGAACTTTATTATAGTGAGACACCTAAGTAGATCTTCGCTCCCCCGATGACGTAAGCCACACATTATGACCCAACCTCTTAAATCATTGTCTTAACAACAACAAAAAAATGAGAATTAAAAAAAAAATCAATTAAAAAATTGACTGATGTGAGAAAATATTTAAATTCAAGATCACATATTAACTCCTTAAAGATTAAATTGACAAAACATTGATACGTAACCAAACGTTCTTCAAGCCGAATGAAATGGTCACATAGAGGAGTGATGAAATCTAACTATTCTAGTCTTCATGAGCCAAGAATATTTGATGGTAAACTCGAATAGGCATCTATGGTGCTCATTTTTGCGACCGTTAATTCTCCTCCGTTGTTGCTTCTGTTGATTCTCCCAAAGGTGATGCTCGTTGTGTTCCGGATTTTTGCGTTGTCGAGGGACATACCGACGGTCATCACCACGATCGTCTTTCCGATGATCATCAACCTCTCTTTAATGTCCTTGGTTTTTCCTCTTGTATTCCAAAATTCCTTTCACAAGCTCCACTATGTGGTTTCGAAAAATGTCGCACATTGATGTTGAATGATCATTGGTCTTATGTAAATCACATTATACCATTTGGTCAGAATAATCCATGTCCCAGGTCTAACATGAGTTCACTTCCTTCCACCCTTTATATGATGGGTGCATTTTGTTTTGGTTGGCTTCCCAAAAGTGGATTCTTTCTTCCCTTGGAGAGCTGTCGTGCTTTGCTCTATCTTTATATACTTATTAATATTTTGTGTCACGTGTCCTAAGGATATTCATGAGATCTTAATGAGGGTAGAAAATAATCCACATGAATCCAATACATGTTGCAAAATATCCAACTTCTCCTTAGGATCCACTTTGATCCACATGGTTTAAATTTTCGATAAACTAGATTAAGGTCATTTCGCCATGGTGTACCTGAGGTCATATAACTTAGTCTTGCTCCTTGGTGTTTCGATATTTGTAGAAAATTGTTGAGTGAATAAAATGACAAAATCATGAAATGAACAAAATGAGCTCGAGGGCAAGTTATTGAACCTTTTCAAGACTTGGCATATGTTTGGAGCGTGGCTCCAAAGATGTTGCTTCAAATGATATCATTTTGGAGATCAAAATCAGAATGGGTGTAAATCAAAATCAGACAGATGGAGATCAAAATGTTATTTAACCGAATGTTTGGAGATCAAAATCAGACAGATGGTCCAATGGATCGACTAATCCAAAGAAAGTCGGCATCTCATCAGGTGCTCGAAACGAACATTCTGGCTTTGCTCTCATGATTGCTCAAAAAATGGGTGTAATCGAAACTGTAGCAAAGTGGTAACTCCTCTTGTTTGGGTTGGAGTTTTGATATGCGTCTTCTAAATCAATGAGGAAATCATTTCCTACGTCTCGACGAATTGGTTGCTCCATATCCTCATGGTAAAAGTCCTTATACCGGTCTGCATCAAGCCTCGATCGTGGTAGTTTAATAGCCTCCAATTTAGCTATCGACTCCTTAATGCAAATTTGGTTAGTATTTTCATTCATCATTTAGAGCGGTAGCCCTTTAGCCAGCAGAATTGACTAATAAACATATAATCGATACAAGACTATTTTTCCTACATTCGCAACATGTCATTATGCTCCAATTCTCCACATTTTTATAGAAGATGAGGATATTATTTTATTATGAATATCTTTATCAATATCTTCACATTATTCTGTGAACCTAAAATACGTCTTTTATACACGTAAGAGTCTATGTGTGTGGCGCTCTAGTTAAGTGCAACAGTTATTGACCACAACCTACCATCCACCGACACTCCAAAAAGAGACTAAGTGTCTAGCAAATGTACCACTAATCAATCGATCGTGATACATCTTTGATTGCCAATCGTCATACTCCAATCATCACCGCCACTCGAGTTCTACTTACAATTTTCTATATCTTATTATATTCCAGTCTCATTTTGAATTTTAAGTCAAGAAGTTCTACTTTAAATCTAAAATCACGAGAGTTTATTCATTAGAACTGTTCGTTATAATCAATTTTTAAATAATGTAAATACAAAATACACTGAATTGATTTAAAAATTGTATTGTCCAATATTTTATGGATGATTAAAATTCTAAAAAAGATCATATTAAACATTAAATATTTTACACACATTTTACCAGTATTAGATAACAAAGAGAGAATATATGTACTAAGATCAATCATGAGCAAGACGTGACAATAAAATTATGAGTGACAATAATTGAAAACAACAAAATGAGTTTTTTGGGGGCTATGACAAGAAGCAGAACATGAAGTCAGAGGGAAATTAAGTCATGCTCATAATAATCATATGAGGGGATTATTGCATAACCCAAGACTATTTTCTCAGCATCTTAAACCTGGATGAAGGTTTGGAGCTCCTCGAAACAGTTTGCTGCTCTGGAAAATACACTTTGAGGTCGTGATCATGTTCGACAATTGAACCAGTGAAGGCCTGCTTCAATGAAGGAACTAGAATGATTGTTTATTGTCAAATAATAATGGAAAAAATAATCAAGAAACCGGGGAAGTCGACCGTGTTACGGTGAGCGGCCGGATCTTGAGGTTGCTGTGATGCTTTGTTTGTTGCGTCATCTTTAATCGGGCGATGCTCCAGTTGCAGTGATTTATCTACACATATTTGATACAGTTCTAGATGACTGCAGTTGAAAATGAAATTTGTGAACACATTTACCATTGGATTTTGCTGCTGTTACTGAGGTTCTAACCTGAACAATAGAAGGCAACAGCAAAAAACATTCATGACACTTCAGGTGACGCAAGCTCAGAAAATCAGAGAAAAGTACCATGGAGCTTCTAGATCCTTGGTCAATAGAAAGTTTACTGATATTGCTTTCTAGTTTACCCTTTACTGGATGAATTGTGTCAAGTTGTACTGCTTCTTCCTCTTCTTTTTCAAGTTCAGCCATTCGCGAGAGTATTCTTTCATATTCTCCATCTTCCGTGAATGGATTTTCATCATTCGCTTCTTGAGAATGAGAAGAATCAGATTTAGTTAACCCAGTAATTTCAAAAAATACCATATCTGAGCATCAACTCCAAAACCCATGTATGAAGACCAAACGTTGTACATTATTAAGTCAGATACCAGAAATAGGCGATCAAAAAGACAACATTGAAGTATAACAACAAACCTACAGCAGTGGCAGAGGCTCCTTGAGATCCCTCTTCAACATAATCTTCCCAAATTTCAACGAGACCTTCCTGTGAAACATGTATTAACATGTAAAACCGTTTTATGGTACTGAACAAAACAATCAATTTCAAGACATGGAAAACGCAAGATACAAACAATAGTGAAGTATAAAAATTACCCTTGCTTCACTAGCAGTAGCATCAAAGAAAGATGTCTCAGCCTTTAAATCCCTTGTTATAACTTGGAGAGATCGTACTTGGGTTTCCAAAACTTTCTCCCGTCTTTTTAAAATATCAATGATTTGCTTAGCCGATCTTTGAGCATAATAGCCCTCCCCTAAAAGTACCTGTAGAACCAGCCATGACTACCACTATTCAATATACCAAAGCCCTAATTCAAAAATAGTACAGACCATTTTGTTTTAGCTATACCATGAGCTCATTAGTGTGGACAAGGCAACCAGGAAAAAATGCAGCTTTTCCGAAAGGTACCTACAAGTAAACAGCAAATTCATGAATGCCCTAGTGATGCATCTGAAGAAATGTTAACATAGAAACAGAGTGTAAAAGATGGACTAAGACCATGATATGGTGATGCGTTTCATCAGGGAGTCTCCCAACGAGATTTATCAGGCTAACGTTATCGTTAATAAATCCCCTAAAGTGGTCAATCTGCCGTTGTCGCTCGTCGATCGTTTCTTGCACGCGCATCGAAGCCCTCAGGGCTTCATCGGCAGGAAACAATGAGGACATTGGCATCACAGTGCCCTTACGTTCCATCCTATTAGTCAACCTGCTGTCACTTGGAAATACTTCGTTTCCGAGCTCAATAGCTTAAGAATAGAGACTCTAAACTGCCGGCGGCAGGCAAAGTTAACCTAATCCACTTCCATTTTTTTCTCCTCAAATTAATTGCGATTCTAAATGTCTAAGTCAAAGTCATTAGTCAGCCATTACCCCAAAATCGGAGTTCGTCGAGTGATTTTGTGACCCTTAGTCTACCTGTAACCTTGTCTGCGTCCAAAACCATTTCCACCGTATAAATCTCTCTACACATCATCATTCTCTCACATCCACACATCATATTATCTTTCTACTTCTAAAAATTCTCACTCATCTACATCATTATTTATTTCTCTTTCATCCACATCATATTCTCTCTCCAAATTTCATTTTATCTTTCTATCTCATCAATTTTATTATTTTATTATCTTATTTATCATTAAATATTACATTTCAATTTTAATATTTTAAAATCAGTTTAAAATCAATATTTTAATAAATTTTATATTACATTTTATAGAATTGAATATTATATTACATTATCATTAAAATAAATTAACTAAAAACATATTTAAAAAGATTACAAATACACATAAAATTGATCAAGAAAATTTATTCTATACATGTTCAATAAGATCATTTTTTAATTGATGACAAATTCTCCGATCACGAGCATCGATCATACGACGAAGATAAGCATGAAAACTTATATCAATTCCTCTTTGAATCGGTTCCGGTTCAGAAGAGTCTTCCGGTTGATCATAATCTCAAAGTGCATTGTAAGTTGCGGTGTGGTCGTCTCTCTCATCTTCGATAATCATATTATGTAATATAATACATAAATACATTATATCTCCAAGAGTTGCTCGATCCCAAAGACGTGAAGGTCGAGTGAGAATCCCACATCGAGCTTGCAATATCTCAAATGCTCTTTCTACATCTTTTCTTGCTCCTTCTTGGTGAATAACAAATAATTTATCTTGTGGAGTTTATGGTAGCGTAATAGATTTAATAAAAAGAGGTCAATCTGGATATATACCATCACCTAGATAATAACCCATATTGTATCGCAGTGACGGATCTCAAAATTCCGCTAGTAACCCGAGAAGTAGCGGACATGGTAACGATTCAGATGATTTCGATGTTAATCCTTAGTTATGAATTTGTATCGGTATGTTTTATTTGCTTCGATGTATTTCATTTGTTTACTTCGTTTTTATTATTTTCGATTTTAAAAATTTGAAAAATACAAGCATCTCTCGGATTTGGAGTAACAAAACAAGCATACCAGTCAAGTAACAAAGGTCCTGCAAGTTATATAAGATGACCGAGAAGATCACAAAGAAAAAGAAGACAAAGACGGACTACAAGCTTGTGCCGTAAACGCGAATTCGTTGCTCAATAGGAACCTTACAAAATGGACACAACCCTGCTCTTCCTTTCTGTTGCTAATTCTCATTACAGTTCCCACATATCGCGTCAACTTCATCCTCTTCCTTGCTTCTCTTGGATTTCATTCTCTTGCATTTGCTTTTCTCTTTTTCCGATTTCTTTCTCTTTGGAGTAACTGTCTCCGGTTCGGCTAACTCTATCTCGGGATTAATTGTCGATACTTCCGTTGATTGTGCAACTGATGAGAAAACAGTTAAAAATTGGCAAGACTGTGTAATGAAATAAGAAAATGATCTCATTCTCAAGTGATTCAACCTGTACTCTTAAAATAGGGATCAAACACCACACTGCTAAAATGCTGCTTCAAGAAAACCTGCACAAAGGCAACGTGAATATTGATCAATGGGATGGAACGAGCATTGTGCAGCTCTTTCGAATGTCACGTTTTAGCGGGATGTGCACTGGCTTAGGAATGACATTAGCTCAATTTTTACTCTTGCAATACTAGTGGAAAAAGATTCAGAACTAGAGCATACCGCTGAAAGAAGTTGACGCGATTTTACATTCCATATGCGCAAGTAGCAATCGAGCCGTGAAAGAAAAGCAGAGGTGAAATTTAAGTAAGAGGAATTATGTCTTTTCAAAGATAACAATCTTACCACATGAAGAAATTACTGGAAGTTCAAGGTGTTTCACTATGGATCTTATGCTACCGGAACATTTCCCGATGAAGCAACCTAAGAGTTTTCCTAAAGTTTTACAATACAAACGTGAAATGAGATCTCGAATGGCAGAACATATAGTTCTTTGAGTAACAGCAGAAAAATAATGAGGTAATAAGGACAAGAACATGTGATGGACGGTGCAAAAAAATGAACGTAATAACAAACATAGCTTTATTGGCTTAGTGAGATTCAATGATTCATATAGCATACCTGTGCGTATGTCTATGGAGGCAAGGTCACTTGAGCCATTTCCTACATACACCGTCTGTCCATCAACATCTGCAGCAATGGCCTTGATAGGTGTTTCAAAATCATTAAATAATAAAGAAAGATCGACGAAACCTTGATACGATGAGAATTTGATAAGCCTTTCGAGCAACTTTCGGTCAATTAGGCTATCATCCACAGCCAAGACATGATGCACAAGGAGCCTTAGACCATGTGAGTAGATCTGAAACCCACAAAAACCCACAACTAGCTCAATGATGCACTTGTATGCTGCACTGATCCACATACATGTTTTCAAACAGCAAATCGAAGTTAGGCATTTCAGAAGTAGATTGTAAGACCAATATTTGAAACTCAATTTCAAAATAAATTATAACGCGAAAATCAGGAGACATAAACATTGCTAAACTTACAGAAAAGGTGAGCAAGGCCACACTGAAACCCCGATAAATCTTGTTGGATCTCCTTCATGATCTGAGAAATAGCAAGACTCAATAAAAAAACAAATTTAGAAGAAAAATAAAAACAAATATCATGATAACCTTGGAGGTAATGAGATGGCAGCCTGGATTCTGCGCAGGAATTGTTACAATCTTCTTAGCCCATTTGACTGAACTCCCAACCGATGAAGGCGCCGCCAGCTCAAAGGCAAACAAAAACCCTCAAAAACCGTCATTTCCGGGGAGAAGGGGTGCCCAAGCTCCTCTCCGCGGAACGTATTTTTCCGCGGTGATATAGGCGCCCATGTAACCATGGGCGACGTGGAGGAAAAATCGGCGGACAACATCGTATTTTCATACGGTGTTGTCCGCCGATACAGTGAGCCTTAGACTCTTGATTGATAAGAGTTCGTTTTCTATTTAATATTTTTAATATAATTATGTTTATTTATTTTGTTTTAAAAATAATAATTTATTATATTTATATTTTTAAAATAATATAAATATATCTCACTTTTAGATTTTGTTATGTGTAAACAATACATCGTGACTAGGTATAGCTAATTGCGCTAAATCTGGGTTTTTTTGCAAATCTACCTATCTAAATAAAACACATTTGTCATTCTATCCATCAGTAAAAAGGATTCTAAAAAAGCTAAATTATAGCTACATATATCAGTAATAGCATTATGATGAATATGTACAATTTTTTCTTAATAATCTACTTTTCTCTTTTTTTTATTATATAATGTATCAATAATATTCATTCAAATCAATCTTTTAATTTTAGAAAATAACAGAAATATTTAAAATAAAAATATGTTGGCATAGATTAAAACAAAAATATTTAAAACAGTTTGAAGGATTAAAACAAAAATATTTAAATATTTAAAACACTCTATACCATAATAAGTAAAGCTTGATGGTGTAGTGATGACGTAGCAATAATCTGTTATTTTCAAAATTCTTCTAAAGTGCTCCAATGTTTAAAGTTGTTATGGGCATATTAACAAATGACTTTAATTTCAGTGGATAGATAGGCAAAACAGCTAAACCCAATACTTGGAATGACACATGAGAATATACCCATAAATATAGGTTTGCTTAACTCCGAGGATGGGGTTTTTTTAGAGCAATGACTATTTTGTTTGAATAATTTCTTGTTGTTGTATTCTTTGCATCTTTTGTTGTTCGCGCTCTCATAGTGCATTCGTTAAATATTTATTCTCTCGACATTGTTGTTTTTTTACCCTTACACCGAAAAATTCTTATCTTCGTCTTGATTTTCAACAAAAATTGTCTCAAGAACAAAAAATATAAATATATAATTCTATAATACATTAATTGTCCCTAAATTTGGTGTCTTTTGATACCCTTTACGAGAAACCACATGTCTGTAATTATATTTATAATGCAATTTCATTTAAATATTTTCAAAAATATATATTTATAATATTATTTGAAGAAATTGTATTTGTCACTACACAGAATGCAATAAAAGCATATGATAGATTGCATAGGAATCTTCCAACGAACAAAGGCTACTAGGCAATCCACCCACTAATACGTTGCCACGTGTGTTGTCTGACATGTCACTGTCTGAAGAAAACAAACAAATTGTCAAATCTACTTGCTTAGCAACAAAGCTTCAAGGAGTCTCGATTTCTAATAAATACCAAGTTCGTTTCCTTCCTTCGTCATTCTCGTATTCATTTCACGTTCAACTCGTCTATCCCTTTACCAGGTGAGTCCCTTTTACATAAATTTTTCTCTTGATAAAAACTGTAAAATTCATGCTGATTATGCTTCTGGTTCAGTGCCTGGATTCTCCAATGTCTGAGTTCCCTTCTTCATTGCTAGAAGATAACTTCAGTGACTCCTCTCTACCAAACCCTAATTCCATACAGAATCTACAAGGTTTGTGTTAAATTTGTAGAGTCGGGTTTCACGCAGCAAGAAAAAGGCTTGTAAAATCGCTGATTTTTGGTTTTGTAGATGACTTGAATGAATCAGGTTATGGGTATTGGATTAGCAGTCAAGAGTACTTTAAAGAAGATTCTCTAACTGGGTACACTAGAGAAACAGCAGACTGGATCGTTCAAGAAAACTACCAGCTCAATCCATTGGTAAATTAAGTCCGTTGCTACAAATTTTGACTCCAGTTTCATTGTTAAATCATTGCATTATGCGTGAATCTTTCTTACAGTTGACGAATGATGATGAAGCTTGTTTGTCTGAGAAAGAGATGTTCCTTGAAGGTGACTACTTAGAGCTGAATGATCTAGAAGATTCTTATGGCGTCGAGGATTCTTCTTCTTACACATTCCCTTCTCCAGTTCTGAATTTTACTGTAGAAGATTTCTGTAAACTCTAACATCTGAAAAGTAAAAGCGCATTCGTTTTCTATATATATCCCACATCGGAACTTCAACTTTATGAATTGCTGAATGTACAAAACTCCAATTTGGGATGGGCCTATTGATGTTGGGCTTATAGAGGACGTTTCCTCACAACGACGTCGTTTCCACATTGATAAAACCCTAATAGAACTGTAATCTATCGTCACTCCTATTCTCAATTCCATTCCGACGACCGTGATGTTTATCCGGCGGGCTGCAACTGATTCGCCTGCAATTAAAACGACAAATCGAGGTAATAAGAATACTTATCCCTGTGATAATGGAATCGCGTATTAGCGGTTGAGATCATTTCCTTTTTTCGTAACATCCATCCAAAAAATCCAAACTATTTTTTGCCATGAGAAATTTCCAATTCTTCACTTCTTTCCTTCAGTCAAATCCAACTCTTTCACGCCAAGTCAAAAGCTTTACAGTTGTATCAATGCCGATTTTCTTTATTTCTTATTTTTTTCCTAAATTATCCTACACAAAAATATATTCATAATATCCTGGAATTTATCAAATGAAATGAAAGCCAAATTACGAACAAAAGATTTTTTTTGTCAATGTGGTTTCTTAAATATGAAGTTTAAACGTTAAAAATGATAATCATACTTCGTAATTTTTGGTTAAATAAGTATTCAAAGTCTAATTTGTATAAAAAAATTGGTATTTAATTTTTAATTTGATTTTACTATAAATTTGATTTCTCAATATTGTAAATTTAAAAATATAATTTATCAAAATCTTAAAATTTGGTAATTAAATTTACGGTCATAAATTATAGAAAATAAATTTATAAAAACTATTAAAGTTGGGAATTAATGCATCATTTCCTTGAACATTATTATGATTTAATATGATAGAATTTTTTGTATAATTTGATTAAATAATTTAACAGTATAATGTTTATAGAATTTATGTTTAAATATTATATAATGGGTATGTCTTAAAAATTTTCCAAAATTTAAGAATAATGGCAAAAAAGACGTCAATAATAGATAAAGAATGACGCTAGGAAATAATGCATCCAATATCTATGCTATTCAAATTGATTCGATTCGTCAAGATTGTAAGAGTCGAATTTTCGACACGACTCTAATTTATTTTATAAGATAATTGTGTATCATAAAAAAATGAGTATTATTGGTCGGTTCTATCGTTTCCCCAAAAACAAAGAATTTCCAATCTATCATTGTTTGTACGAATAATCTATAAATAGATCGAATACTTAACAAAATAGTGAAAACACATAAGTCACTTCAACGACGAAAAACACATCGAATTAAATGATGAAATCAAAACGATGACGGTGGAGCTTAGGTAGAAAACTATGATTTATTTGTTTAAGAAAATGTTATTTATATACATTTACCCAGAAAAATAAATAATCCATTTTTAAAACCATATTTGTGCTTTTGTGTATTAGTAGGAATAAATGTGGTTCCATTGTTTTTACTTCTACATAACATAGCTTATTTATGCAAATTGTTTTGGATATCATATTTAACATTAGTGTATTTGATATTACCATTTCATATTTATCTTTTATTTGCTATATGTTTAGTAATTGCATTTGTGTGGTTTATACATATATTTATAACAACATTGTTTACATTTTCAGATTACAAATGGAATCCAATCTTCCAAATTCAAAGAGAAAATATTCAATTCCTACCGAGAATGCAATTTGGACTGATTCACGTTTGGAGTTATTCATAAATATTTATTTGCAAGAATTGATAGCTGGAAATCGACCCAACACTTCATTCAATAAAGTTGGTTGGGAGAATATTTTACAACATTTCAACACAGAGACAAACTGCAAATATAATATGATGCAAATCAAGAATAAATACAGAGCGATCCATGGTCAATGGACCTTATGAAACAAACTATGTACCAGCACTGGTGTCGTATGGGATAGAGCAACGAATACACTACGAGCTGATAGTGATTGGTGGGATGATAAAATCAAGGTACGAAGTTTTTTTTCCAAATTATGATACCATACTTAATTGGTTATTAATTGTGTTTATTTCCTTATAACTATGTGTAGCAAATTGTGTTTATTTCCTTAAAACTATGGTAAAAAACATTTGGGTATAAATGACTCCCAGATATCCAACAACAATTGTTTGTTGGTGTGATAACTACTGGGGAGTTTTGCTATACACCAAGAGCAGATATATTGCCATCTACATTAGAGGATGATAATGTCGAGTTTGATGAAAGCCCATCGATTACGAATAACCGACAAGAGAATGTATCATTAGATGACATATATACTACACTGAATAATTAAGACTAAGACGGTTCATGCTATCTGAAGAAAGTAGCAAGTACTAAAAAACGGCGTCGATCAGGTCGTGGCAGCAATAGTGATCGTATTACCGCTTCGATGGAACGCATAAAAGAGATTTCTCAATTGGAGTATGATGAACTTATGCAAACAAAGGAGCATAGCACAAAGCGTTATATAGAAATCCTAAGTTCTATCCAAGGAATCTCAATGGGCGATCCTATGTGGTGTCAAGCATTAAAATTATTCTCTAAAGAAGTGAACCGTAAAATATTTGTTTTGATTCAAGATAATGTAGGTCGTATGGCTTGGATAGAGTCGTACATCAAAGAACAACTCTTAAAGACAAGCTCACGGTGTTCAGATGCCACATCTCCGAAGAATTCATAACACTTTGAATTTGATGGAGCATTATGATCGTATTTTGTACTTACTCAGACTTTAGTTTGTTTACATTTTAATATGATGTTGGTTTTTTGGTTGTATTTGGTTCATTTTGGTGCAAAAATGAACCAAATAGTCCAACAAAAATGAATTATTTGTTTATGTTATTTAGACTTTAGTTTCATTTTTGGTGGTTAGTTTTTTGTGATGTTACAAAATATGAAATAAAAATAACATTTATTTTTTAATAAAAAATAAATTTGGAAAAGTAAAAAACACGCTTGCTGTAATTCAATAAACAAATACATTTATGTTTATATACTAATCTTATATGGATGAAAGAAACACAAACATTGGGATTCGTGAAAGAAACACATTTGTGTTTGTTTATTCATTATGAGATCTGTGAAAGAAAACAAAAATGATACTATATAAATTAAGAATTGAATTAGATTTGTTCAGATATCAATTACTCTTTCCACATTCACAATTACAATAAGCATATCTTCTTCTCGTTCTAATAGTGGTTCTTCAAGTGATGAGGAGCCCAACCGAAATTCAAACATCTGTAGGAATTTGAAACGTAACAAAGAGACTGCGGTTGAAATTGGTGCATACTATGGATGATTCATGGTAAATAAATCAATTCATGATCGACCAACATGTGGGTGGACGATGTTATTTTCTATGCTCAATGGTCATGACATAAGGGCATACCGATAACTTCGTATGAACACATCCACATTTCTACATCTATGTACTCTACTAGTGAACGAATTTGGATTGGAACGAAGAAAATATGTAACTGTTGAAGAGGAGGTAGGTATTTTTCTTATGATAGTGGGAAAGACGCAAGGAAACAGATATATGCAAGAGTTTTTCAATGAGGTGCGGATACAATTCTCTCGTCATTTCACAATGTTCTTAAAGCGTGTACAATGATGGCTTCAAAATGGGTTATTCCTACTAAAAATTACAATGAGGTAAACTCATATATACAATTTAACCCCAAATATTATCCGTACTTTATGGATGCTATAGGGGCTATCGATGGAACCCACATTGAGGTCACTTTGCCATAAAGAGATCAAGTTCGTTTCATTGGGAGGAAAGATGTCCCAACGCAAAACGTTCTTGCTATCTGTGACTTCAACATACGTTTTGTATTTGTAATGGCCGGTTCAGAAGGTATCACGCATGACAGCATGATACTTTCTCGTTGCATTGAAGACGATCGATACCAATTTTCCAAACCACCACTAGGTTTGGTTACAAACTAATACATCATTGTAATGTTCAATTTTTTTTATTTCTATATTGTCATTAATGTTTTTGAGTTTCAGGCAAATATTATTTGGTAGATGATAGATTCTCCAATACTCTGGGTTTTATGACTTCATATCGGGGTGTACGTTACCATATGCTTGATTTTCGACGTGCCCCAGACTACAATGGTCCAAATGAATTATTCAATCATAATCATTTATCTCTTCGAACTGTTATTGAAAGGGCATTTGGGGTTTGGAAGAAACGATTTTATATTTTAGTTGATATGTCACCCATTCTCAAATTTAAACATCTAGTTCTCTTGATTTCTGCAACAATGGTTATACATAATTTTCTCCGACATGTAGATACTTCTGATGATGGTTCAAACTTAGACAAATACAAAAAAAATGACGATTGTAGAAATGAATCAAATTCAAAATGCGAGGAGCCAAATAATATCGACAATGATATTACTCTGAAAACACTTAGAGACAACATTGTTGCAGAAATGTGGATGACATATGGTGCTGATCTAGTTTAAAAATATTCTGAGTATTTATTTTTAGATCAATCAATTTTTAATTACTCGAAATTAGTGTGTTATGATGATACGAACGATATACGAGGTTGGGCCCACAATGTGTGAGCTTACGTCATCGGGAGAGCGAAGCTCTACCTTGGTTTTCACTATAATATTCAACAAATACAAATACAATGATGTGACAACAATAGCCGAGATGAAAACGTCTCGAAAAGCGATTGAAAACACTCCATTGCGCCGGAAAGAAGACCAGTCGCGTGTTGTGGTCGGTAACACGCGACTACCGGCGATTACTCGCGGATAGAACAGTACAACAGGTCGCGAGTGTCAGGCAGGATCAATAAGTCACGACTGGAACAATGTAAAGACAATAACTCGCGACTACGTGCAATAAGTCGCGATTGGAACAGTGCAGATACAATAACTCGCGGCTACGTGCGATAAGTCGCGATTGGAACATTGCATATACAATAACTCGCGGCTACGTGCGATAAGTCGCGAGTCTGCAATGCAGGAAAATGAAGTCTTGTCTTGGGGAGCGTGCTAACTGTCTGCACCCGTCCAAATGCACCGGAGCTTGTATTTATAGAGAAATCCAGTCCAACTTCACTTGCTTGAGCCCATAAGCTTAGTTTACTTCACTTAGCCCAAAATATTTAAATAACATCCAATCATAATATAATAAATGTCATGTTGATCTCGAAGTTTCAGGAACCAATCCCGGTCAAGATATTAGTCGGAAATACGATGAGAAAATACCGGAAAACCTCGCAAATTAGTTCTTTGCCTCCAAGCAATGAATACGCAGCCACATAACGACGTTGCACCCGACCGGTGTGCTCACGGGTGGCAAATTACGAAAATACCCATGGCCCTGTCCGGGACCGAGATGACCCGAAACATCTCAAAATGCTTATAGAAACCTTGTATGGGGCCCAGCAAGCCTGAATTGCGATAATACCCCCTACGACTGCCTTGTGATAAAATATGAAAATACAGAGAATACTTCATAACCACGTCTGACGAGCCCCCGAGTAATGATAAATACAAAAGAGAATATACCCGGGTAATATCAGGTGCTATGGGACCATCTAGACAACGTTGAAGTTGAATATTCAACATGTGTAGTAAAATTTTAAGTAATGCAAATCCCCGGTATTTATTACCGGTTCTAGTTGGAGCATAACGAAATTTCGGTTAAAATGATTATCTATTATGTATTTTTTAAATTCAATAAAAGTATGTTTTGTGTTTTTATCCAATTAAAGGGTAAAATTGTCTTTTATTTTCCATAATACATTCACGTTAATATTTTATACAAAGCATTCTTCTCATTTTACAATTCATTATTTAATCTGCAGAACATACAACCATTTACATTTTATAAATACAATTTCACAATACATTCTGAAAACACATTTACATTCTCATAATACATACAGAACACACCCTAAATGTTATTTAATGGACATGGCTTAAAAATTTTCAAATTTAGAAATAATGACAAAAAGACATCAATAATAGATCAAGAATGACGCCATGATAGTAAGAGTTAGATTTTATACTCGACTCAAATTTATTTTATAAGATAATTTAGTTTCATAAAAATAACTATAGTTGGTCGATTGTACAATCTTCCCAAAAACATCAACTTTCTGGTCTATTATGGTTTGCACGGATAATCCATAAGTAGATCGATTACATAACATAACTGTGAAAGCACTCAAGTCACTTCTCCAACGAAGTACAAATTGAATTTAAGGACGAAATCAATATGACGTTGTTTTGTGTCATGTTTTACGCGTTGGAGCGAATCAAAGAGTTCGATACGGGTATGTGTGGAAAATTTGATAACAAGTGTCGTATAAACAGAAAACTATGATTCATTTTTTAAGAAAATGTTATTTATATACATTTATCCGTAAAACACATAATTAGTCTTAAAAACCATACTTGGGTTTTTGTGTATTATTAGGAATAAAAACAAAAATAGGAAATTTGATTTATTTAATTGCCAAATTAACCTTGAAAAAGAGGAAAATAATATGTAGAAAAAATGATAAATATTGAGAAAATAGAACATGCTACAATGGTGATGATGATATTTTATGAAAAGGGAAAACATAGAATTCATTGAATTTGGACGTAATAAGGACCATCTATCACTACCTATGTTAATTATGACATATATATAAACTTGGTCTAATTGGCCTATATCTTATAAAACAACTAGATTTTGGACACTAACAGCACATTTTTTATTACAAATAATTAAATAAACAATTATTTTGTCAACTAAACATATTTTAATTTACTAATACAATAGGGTTTAAACTACTTTTTATTATATTCATTAGAACATATTATAATATTTCAACAAAAAATATAATAATAATATATTTCGTTTACTGGGATTGCATCTCAATTAGCTATTAATCTATATTTAATTGATAGAGTAGGGTATATTTTAAATCAAAAATTTTAATCAAGGCATAATTAAGATATGTCAATAGATCAATGGTCTCAAAAATTTGTCTTTGATTATTTTTATTTCTTAATTTTAGTAAAATATTTAATTCTCAAACTTTGATTTTTTGCGTACTTTATAAATTTGGATAAATATAGTAAATTTTGATAAAAGTTTAATGTGGTTATATTTATTTGATTTGTAATTTATTATTTTGCTAATAAAATATGTAACATTTATAGATGAAAGTAATATATTGAAATTAATTTACAAGTGGGAGGGTATAACNAAGTACGAGGAAGTAGCTCACGGTTAAATCGACTCCCTTTCATTAATCACAGTGTCATTAAACTTTATAATGTAACTTCTTTGCATAATCTAATAGGTGTATGGCTTCGACATTAGTTCGTAATGGATTCATACGAGGCTCAGCTACCGTAGGAAATGGATGCTACCAACACAGATGCATAAACAACACACTAGAAGTTGCGGTCGATGAAAAATGGAAAGCTTGTCCAGAAACCGGTGGCAAAATTCGATTTCCCGGCTTCAATGGTAACAAAAATTACGTCATTAATTCGTTCTTTCGAATTGGCTTAATGATTTTCATTCATTCAATATAGGTGAACTAACTTGTCCTTCATATTACGATCTCTGTCATTTCGATTCTGTCGACTTATCCGGTCCATGCCCAAGTTCGTGTCATTTGAATGGTGATTGTGTAGAGGGAAAATGCCATTGCTTCTTGGGATTCAAGGGAGAAGAATGTAGCCAGCGTAAGATGCTTTATCTTCATTCTTCAGTTCAATCTTATCGTTTTTTTGCTTATGCGACAGGCACTTGCCCGAGTAACTGTAGTGGCAAAGGGGAATGCCAAGAAGATGGCTTCTGCAACTGTCGAACCGGTTTTACCGGAATCGACTGCTCCACTGGTAAAATCAAATAGCATTGTCTGTTAAATTTCTAGAGCCGGGTCGTGGGGAAGATATATTGTATAAAATGAGATATCACACCATAAAAGACTCACAAGCCATTTACTATGTTCCACGTTCTCTCTTATAAATCAATGTTTTCATATCGGCCGTACCAGTCCGACCGAAACAGTACCCCAGACCCGTATGAAAGCACGGTTATAAATTAATCCAATCCACTTCTAAATTTCAATATGGGACAATTCATTCATATTCAACCTACCCCTCAAGTTCAACCACTTGACATGTTGTACTTGACAATTCAAATCAGTGGGTTACCAACTGATCAATTTCATTGAATCGGACTAACCCCTGGTAAGGTCGCTCAAGATTTTCCGAACATGCTCCTATACCATGTTAAATTTCATGTGGAGAGTGTGCATGGATATAACGTATAAGGAGATGAGACTATACCGTAAAAGATTTGAAGAAGTTGTTTAATATGGTTCATATTCCCTCTTATAAACCAATCTAATGCACGTCTAAATTCCAATATGGGATAATTCATTCATATTCAACATTATGCGCTCTGCTCGGATACTTGACTACAACATTGTCTGTTTTCTGCAGCTATATGCGATGAACAATGCAGTCTCCACGGAGGAGTTTGCAACAACGGTGTATGCGAGTTTCGTTGCTCCGATTACGCAGGCTACACATGCCAAAACATCTCTTCTCTTCTCCCAACACTCTCCATTTGCAAAGATGTACTCAAGGATACACAACAAGGCCAACATTGTGCCCCAAGTGATCTCTCAATCTTGCAACAACTAGAAGAAGTAGTCGTGATGCCAAACTACAATCGACTCTTCCCCGGAGGCCCTCGTAAATTCATTAACTATATCCGTGGTAGGGACTGCAACGGAGCAGCCAAACGTCTTGCTTGTTGGGTAAGCTTCATTTGCTGCCCTCGATCGTAAAATGTACTTAACTTCGAACAATTTTTGAAGCAGATATCGATTCAGAGATGCGATGTAGACGGGGATGACCGGTTGAGAGTGTGTCATATGGCATGTAAAACGTATAACAAAGCATGCGGAGCATCGTTGGATTGTTCGGATCAAACATTGTTCAGTAATGAATCCAAAGGTGACGGTGCATGCACCGGGTGGGGCGACCCAAGTTCATGGCTATAGCTGCAGTAAGTTTTAGGTGTTGAAATAATTTGGGGGTTTAATAGAACAGTAAATGTTAATGTTTGGGGTCTAGGCTTTCGAAGAAAGTTTAGGCCAAGAATTTATGAACGTAATTTGGCTAATGTTGTCATGGGATGTTGTAATACAAATCTCATTTTGTAATGGAAATCAATGTAATTGCTCAAAGTAATGTTTTTATATTGATTGTATATCATTGGCATATGGTACATCGAATAAAAATGGTATCGATATTTTATCGGCGTCGTTTGGTATTGGGTTTTTGAGTTTGATATAAACAAAAGATAATAAATTATTTTAATATAAAAAAATTGGTAATAAGTAGTATATCAGCTTATACTAATCGTATCTTTTGATTGGAATGGAATTCCGAAGTGATATGAAAACATTGATATAGATGAAGTATTGGTCAGCCCTAATGACTTCACGAACTCATAGTGATCATATCGAGTTCTAAAGACTATCTTGATTTATGTTGAATTGGGTCAGATTCGCTTGAGTTTTAGTTTTGATTATTTTCTATGTTGCACCAAGTAGAATGTTAGGTTACATGATTTGCTCGGATCCGTACAATCTAGCGCATCTAGTGTGAGGTAAGTAGGGTGCATACCGGATGCGTAAATATTTAAAAAAAATTTAAAAAACGAAAAAATATATTTTTTAATTAATTTGCATGAAATTGTATATAATTTATCATATTATTAATCGAAATGATTTGAAATATTATTGGATTATTGAGTAAATTATAAAAAAATAATATATTTATATTATTTTAATCAACAAATTATTAACGCATCATAATCGGATTCGTAAAAAATTAACGAACCTCACACCCTCACACCTCGAATCTCACATATAGCACCTTTGTTGGTGCAACATAGGTAGAATGTGGGTTGTGAGATTCTTTAATTAATTTATGAATTATTAAGGATTCATTAATTACAAACATATAGATACATTATTCTTTAACATTTTTTTGTTCAACAAATAGACAATATTTAAATATATTTTGATTACTTTGATTACAAAAATATAAATATATGATTTTTTAATTTTTGTTTGAATGGACAAATAATATTTTGACATATAATATGTGGAATTGAGTAAAATTGTATATAAATCAATTAAAATTATTATGATAATAATAATTTTGTTTGATAATCCTAAATATAGTGTGTATAAGAGATGACTTGGTACCATGAGGTTGCACGGACTGACAAAGTGAATATGCCTTTTTATTACCATAAAAGAATTGAACCCCACATTGAACACACTTAATCTTCCAATATTTCCATTCTTGCCCTTCTCATTTTTCCTTTACATCAAACTAACATTCCGTTTTTAGGTGCACAATATTATCCGTTTTGGATTAAAATTTAATATAACCTCAATATCTCTTACATAATACCCACAACTATATTTTTATTCATTTTTCATATTTATAAACTTCAGAATATATAATCCATTATATTAGATTTTTAGAATCAAATCAATTTATATAGAGAATGTGTTGGGGATTAAACACGTGTGCGAACAATATCGATAAATTAAGTATAATCTTAGAATTAAAGCAAAGAGAAAATAACGACACAAGAAATTTAACGTGGAAACCCGAAATAGGAAAATCACGTGACCGGCGGAAACGGCTAAATTCACTATCACATGAGAAGATTACAACACACACACGATGAGGAAACTCGAAATACAATAGTATTGAAGTGTATGACAATAAACCCTAAAACCTCTTTATATAGATGAGATGGTTGAGATAATTAAGGTAACTAACAAATATTCCTAATATTTGATCATATCTCCATATATGATTATCAATGATCAAATTATATATATGCGTCTATATATACTAATTTGATATGATCTTATTTCATTCAATTTCTCCTTCCATAACTGCCGATATCTTAGACTAGTGAGCCCCACCATATCTCAATTCGATCCTCGATCGAATGCTTCGGTCTCTTTGTCATCTTCGGTATTGCGTACTTCGGTCCTCACCCGATCGGTACCAATACCGACCATCCCATCTTCCATGTGTGTCCAGATCGATCACATTACCGATCATCATCCAAGTGTGATCGAACGATAACAATACCGATCTCTATACTTAACAAAATGTGCTCATATGTAATGTATATAAAAGAATATATCATATTATAAATGATTTTAAATAATTATCAATATTCTCTCTTATTAATCGATTCAATCAACATCTTACTTCTTATTGAGACATCATTCTTCAACTCCAAGTTGAACGCACTTAAATTTTTCATTCCACATAGATCATTTCCACTTTTCTAATGAAATATCGTAATAGTGAGAAGCAGATCTATTAATCTTGAACAAAGAGGTTTCCGATTACATTGATCACCCACCTCGTATTTTTTTACCATCGGTGTACCAAATCATCGAGTATTATTTATGTTCCAATCGTGTAGATATGAGCAAACAAATAACACCCATCTTGTGTTATATTATTTTGAATTTCGTATCAAATAATACGAGTGTTATTTGTATTTGACGTAAAATAAGATATCACATGGATATGTAATTATTAAAAGATGCGTTTTTTTGGTGATTGTCTCCAAGAGCAGGCACACACGCACATTCATCTCTTCATTTCTAGTCCCCCACAACCAAACTCAGCATTTAATATTTTAGGACCATTGACATGGTCCCCCTTCAAACATTTCACCTCTCTTCTTTGACTCCTCCTTCATATATTTATAGATTTTTCTATA
The DNA here is from genome assembly GCA_009725065.1 of Utricularia reniformis. Lineage (NCBI taxonomy): Eukaryota > Viridiplantae > Streptophyta > Magnoliopsida > Lamiales > Lentibulariaceae > Utricularia > Utricularia reniformis. The sequence continues at coordinate 26,893 of RWGZ01001439.1, forward strand.
ATTGAATCATTAATCTATTACATTTAATTAATGATGATTGATACATATAATGTTTAGAAGAATCGAAATGGATTGAATAATATGTAAACATAAGAGAATCAATTTTCTGAAGTTAACATAAATAATAATATTAAACAAATATAATTCAACATTAAGTATGATGTTGCATTTAAATGTGTGTATGTCATTTAAGGTCCTCGAAGTTTATATGATTTGGTAAATTTGGTTACAAAGTTTGTAAATTTTGATAAAACTATTCTTTAAAGTTTTGTTAAGGTAAAATTAGTTATCAAACTTTATTTTTTTAAAAAAACTAGTCTTCATACTTTATAAGTATTGACAAATTTAGTCAACAAAATTTAATGTGTATAGCAAAATTGATCCTTAAATTTTAAGAACTAATTAAGGATGCTAAATTAAAGTTTTGGACACAAAAAACATGGAATTCTATATCAAAATAACCATGCATAGAGGAGGGGTGTAAAAGAACATAAATGATTTCTAAAGCTTAGGTTTGGATCGAAATAAACAAGGTTTGGTTCGGTTCGAAAACAAGAAAAATATGTTTTGAGTTTCGATTCGGGTTCGGATCTAGTTCATATGTAAGATTTGAATTGATTAAAAATAATATATATTATATATATTTGTATAATGTAACTATATATTATTATAAATATTATAATATCATTGACTAATGAATCAGCTCATTTCGATTCATTTGAATTTTTGAGGTTCGAGATTCGATTCATTATAAAAAAATGCGATCCCACTTGACATTAGATTGGTACACCATTGATGTACTGGACTGTATGAAAATATTATGTAAATCCTAAACCCTATTTTACAATAAACCCGTAAGAAAACCCGGTTTAAATAGGTTTTTTTGTTGAAATTTTTGTTTATATTATTTACACATGAGAGGAAATGACGCATTTGGTATCCAAAGTTTGCATGAAATGATAAATTTGGTCCCCAAATTTTTAAATGGCAAATATAGTCCCCAAAGTTGGTATTTTTGGCATATTTGGTCTTCGAAATTTGATTAATTTGGCAAATAAAATCCTCAAAGTGGCAAATCCGATCTCCAAACTTTTTATTTGGCAATATCGGCCCTCAAAGTTCATCTACTAACAATTTTAGTCCTCGAAGTTTCGTAAATTTAGCAAAATTGGTCCCTAATTTTTTTAACGCCATTAACCTTAGCGTATTAAGCAATTTTGTTTTAACCCCTCAATTTTGTTTTTCCCGAAGCGTGAGGGGTTTGAAGAACGCACAAAGTCCTTCTACAAGCCGTATCGGGGGTTTGAACGCACAAAGTTGTTCGACAAGCGTGAGGGTAGAACGAAAAAAGCATTAGGGACTAAATTTGTGGAAACTAAAAGGTAAACTTTGGGAACCTTTAACGGCGTTAGAAACTAAATTTGCCATAATCTCGAATCTTTGAGAACCAAATCTGCGCAGTATTATTTTGAGAACCAATTATATTACACACACAAAATTTTGGGGATTGGTTTTGCAAAAAAATAATAGTTTGATGACTAGTTTTGTCATTTTAAAATTTTAGGGATTGTTTTTTCTAAAATGTATAAAGTTTGGGGACCAAATTGTAATTCGTCCTTATTTAAATAAATAATAACAGATTTATTTAGTATTTTTTTTCATAAACATGTTTATTCTGATTTATTTTATTTTTCATTTTTTTTCAAATCAATTAATATTAACATGTTTTAAAACCATGACGTGTGTATTTGTTCTGTTCTGCGCTTAATATTTTAATATTAAATAATTTACATGTTTCACTTTCCTCGCAGGCGTCAGTTACAGAAGGGAATCCTGATTGATGATACATATTATTTAATATTTTATATATAATATGATATTTTGACTAATTTCGATCATTATCATCGACATATTATTTAATATTAACATATAATATGATATGCCTTTATTTTTAAACCATTAATATAAGAATAAGTTTAAATCAATCCTATGTCGATGATAATGATCGAAATGAGTCAAAATCAAGCAAAATACTACATTTTCATTGAAATTAATTATAAACTATTCAATATCTATATCGAACACGAGTCGTACTCAAACCGAAATTAATAATTTTATTTTTTTGCTTAATTGGATATCTAAGTGTAGTCTAACATAGTTTGGTTCAACAGTTGATCCATTGATTTTTGCCCACGCCCCCCAACTTACAGACGGTGTAAATGACATACCCTCCAAATTACGAAATTACAAATATAGTATATTTTTTGAACAAAAATATACATTTCTAGCCCTCCAACTTCAATTAAATGCACATAAGACAACTCAAGTTTCCAATACCGTTTATTATTGGCACTTTAATGAACTCGTAAATTTTTAATATTTTATGCACAATTCTCGAACATCACAGGTAAATTTTGTATAATTTTTCAAAAGGATCTTATTTGCGTACTTTTTGAGGGGTTTTCAACTTATCGAAAATCGGTGCTAGAATGTCAGGGATAAAAACAAACGTTATTGATAACGTTAGGTGTCATTCTTGCAATTTCGTAAGTTGGAGGGCATGTCCTTTACACAACTCGTAAGTTCGTGGGCTAATTATGCAATTTTCTAGTTAATATTACTCAAAATTTCATTCTATTCCTTATAGTATCTGCATAAACGTCTAGAAAGTTCCAACTCAACTACATTTTTCGACTTTTATTGAGAATTTTAAATTAATAAACGAAATGAGTTTGAGAATATTGGATTTTGATACAATTATGAAACAAAGATGTGCGTTGTGTCTTGGGAAATATAAGAGAACAATCTCGATAGATAAGGAAACGTGAAAAATAATAGCCTAGAAAACCCGAGTTAGGTTAAAAAACACATGATGGATGGAATAGTCAAATTTACAATAAGAAGAAGAATATAACAAATACACATTAGTTCTCTAATACTCATAAACGACAAGAGATCGATAAATCGGAATACATAACTTATATGACAATGAAACCTAAAATTCCTTTATATAGATGAGCTTGTTGAAGATATTTAAGGATTTAAAACTTCCTATATTTTATTCATATCACCAATACAATTTATTCGAATAAAATCATATCATGATTTAACGTGATCTTGTTTTCTTAATTATCTCATTTCCATAACCGATAAATTGATATGTCCTCGACATGCCTCAGTTTGGTCATCAACCGATTATCTTCATCTCATATTCTTGGATCGATTCATTGTCAATTTCGATATTACGTACTCGGTCAACTTGACCGATCAACAGTAATACCGATTGTCATTTGATTTTCATACTTAACATTGTGAGGACCAAAATATTGCAAATTTTTATTGATATAATAAAAATGATTAAAAATTTAAATTCATTAGTATATTGATGTGTTATTATTATTATTATATAAATAAAAGTTGATTGAAACTTGAAAGTGAAGTGTTGTAAGAGCAAGGGCTGGCTACTCTTGCAATCTTTCTTTCTTTTTTTGAGGTTTTTCTTCATTTTCTTACATAATCTCTTCTTCTTTGTCTGAATTCATGATCATCGTTGAATTCTGTTTCTTCTATAAAAAAATGTTTTGTTGGTGAACTGAAGCTTTTAGTTCGAAAATGGGAGAGTGGATTATGAAAGATCAAGATTTGGATTTTGAGCCCTTGTCGTCGTCACATGAGAGTTTTACTGGAAATCCCACGGCGGGGGGATATGAATCCGGCGGGATGCTGCCGGAGTTTATGTTTCAGAAGGCGGCGGGGGAAGGTACACACACGGTGGATGTGAATCAGATCCAGCCCAGTTTCCGTTGGTCACAAAAACATCATATTTCAGCTGGAGATGTGAGTTGCAGAAACGTAATTTTATTGAAAAATTATATGCAGTAATCTTTGTCTTTTGTTTTACAGCTTCATTTTACGAATCAACAGATCAAACATTCTTCTTCTTCTTCTTCGTCTTCATATCTTGTTCAAAACTCAGCAGACCCTCAATTTTTAGGGCATTATTTGACTGCCCCTTCACAGTTCGGTTGGACGAACAACGGCACCGGAGAAAACGGAGGAGGAACGAGAACTGGGAGAGTTTTGGAAGGTCTTTCTTTGTCTTTAAGAAACATGGAGACAAATAAGCTGCATAAAATGAACATGGAACAAGGTGAATTATACTTATTTAGTCAAGGAATTGGAGTATCAAACTACTCATTTGCAAATTTCTCACGTTACTTGAGATGTGCACAAGATATTCTTCAAGAGTTTTGCTGTGTTGGTAGAGGGCAATTCAAGAATCTCAAGCTTAAAAGCCATGAAAGAAACCCTAATTCATCTTCTGTTAATGAAGCTTCTTCACAAACACAGTCCAAAGAACGTCACTCTTTGTCTCCTTCTGAAAGAACTGAATACCAGAGAAGAAAAATCAAGCTTCTTTCTATGCTTGATGAGGTTTGCTTCTTTCTATGCTTTATAATGGCTGAAATGAATGTTTTCACCAAACAATGGACCTGAAAAGGGGAAAAAACCTTCCTCAATTATAGGGTTTTAAGCATAGAACTTGCCTTAATGCATGCTTCCATTGATTTCAGTGCTTCTTTAGAAACTTAATGATGATTAATAACTCAAGGGAAACCACCTGATTCTTCTTTCTGTCAAGTTTCTTCTGTTTTTGGCCTCACCTGCAGTGTGATTCCTTAGATATATTTAGGGACTTAATCTAGCATAGTATAGCATCATGACAAAAGTTTCATTAATGAATTCTCTGCTTTTTTTCATAAGGTGGAAGAAAGATATATGAGATACTGTGAACAAATGCAAGCTTTAGTAACCTGGTTTGATTCAGTTGTTGGCCGTGGAGCAGCGTCACCGTACACTGCGTTAGCTCAGAAGGCAATGTCACGGCATTTCCGGTGCATGAAGGATGGGATTGTGGTGGAGCTGAAAACCGCCTGTCAATTACTTGGGGAAAAAGATGTAGCCGGAAGCAGGGGCCTGACTAAGGGAGAAACACCACGGTTGAAAATGCTTGAACAGAAATACCGGCAGCAGAAATCCATCCAACAAATGGCTGTCCTTGACCCTGAATCATGGAGGCCACAACGAGGCTTACCGGAGCGAAGCGTTAACATACTGAGATCCTGGCTTTTTGAGCACTTCCTCAACCCGTAAGCCTTCATTCCTTCTTTATCCTATAATCTACATTATCCTGAATCATATAATAAGATTTAACAATGATCTTGGATCAAGTTTAAACCATATGAAATGCAGGTATCCTAGTGAAGCAGATAAGCATTTGCTGTCTAGGCAAACTGGTTTATCAAAAAATCAGGTACTCATGTTTACAAAAAGAAAGGGGTATCACATATATCCTTTGCTTCTTGCTTATATTATATACAAAACATCATAATAGTAACAGTAAAGATCAGATTTGTGTATGGTATAGGTAATAAAATACATGATTCTAAATTGCATTAGCAGATGAAGAAGTAGCATGACTGTATTGAATGATGAATGAGCTAAAATTCATTATATATGCGGAATAATTAATATCTACCTACCCCTGAAAGGCCATAAATCTCCCTGTCCCAGGTATCAAATTGGTTCATAAATGCTAGGGTTCGTCTCTGGAAGCCCATGGTGGAAGAAATGTACCAGCAAGAAAGGCGCGAGGTACAACAGCAAACTGCGTCTGGGGACCCTGCACAAAATTCAAACGATCCTTCTTCAAATATCAATGCAGTAACAGAAAACGACATATCGGAGGGGGCTATAAGTGCATCCACCGCAGCTTTCGCCGACATGTCACAGTGCTATCCGCCGGAGCATATTGACGACGGCGGTAGTAGGAATCGTCCCGCCGGGGAAGTTTCCCTGACTTTGGAACTCAGGCGCACGGAGAATCTCCCAAATATGAGGCACCTCTCAATTAGGGACTTTGAAGCGTATTAATTAGTGGAGGTAATTACGATTATTAAAATAATTAAAAAAATACTTTTTCTATTGCATATAGTTTTATCTTAAAGTTTGTATATTACTTCTTATCGAGCTACTTTTATTGTGTTTTTTTAAAATATGTCATCAATTTGCAAAAGATTATCGTTTAATCCAAATATATAATAAACATATTACATATTTAATGCTTTGATAAGTTAATTATAACATTTTTCATTAAGGTAGATTTATATATTTTAATTTTCTAAATTGATATGTTTATCACTTTATTTCAATACTCTATAGAAGTATTAGTAGGGGTGTGAATGACTCGAGTTGATTGGTGAATCTTTCGAACCAAGCCAAAGTTCGAGTTTGAGTTCAATTTTTTTTTAACCGAGTAGATTTCAAATTTCTACCGTATATAACCGAATAGTTAATATATATTATTTATAATTAATTCGAATTCGAACTCGAACTGAATACCCTTTATCTAATTGAATATTTTCTATTTCGAACTAATACGAATCTCAAAAATACTTCCGTTAAGTTCAATTGGTTAACTAACTTATACCAAATATTTTGGCATGTCTCATATTGTTAGAATTCAAGCCGTTGATTCAAAATTATGTTGGTGATCTAACGGACAAAAATGCGGATGAGATATTATAAACTCTAACAAAACAATGCGATCTGTCTCCACGGTCATATTCTCCATCGCTGTTCGTCTAACCGCGGTCGCCGTCGTGCTTCTTCCACTACCTAAACCCCCACACGGCGGTCCTCCACCACTTAAGAAGTTATCTCCCGGTCAGTACTGCGGCGTTCCGGCCAGTTGTGGGCCACGAGGAGACAGCATTTAACTTAACTTCTGTTTGCAGGCCCAATATATATGGGCCAAAGCCCATATATTTGGAAATATTCAATTTTAACAACTACTTAAAAAATAACTTACATTTTATATCATTTACAATCTTGATGGCATGCCTATCAAGATTATATATTTTATATATATTTAAAAGGTTTTGTTATTAGTATTATTATTATAATTATTAGACTTCTTCTTTTGTTCAACTAAATCTCCTATTCCTTATCCTATTCAAATGGTATACTTAGAGACTAAGTGGTTAAGCTCATCTACGAATAGATCGAGTAATGAGAAGAGAAAGACATAAAAAATTAAGAACAATCCTCTTAATCTGATCTTTCTCTTGTATTTGAATTATGAGTTCATTATATATCAATCATTGTTCTTGATCAATGAAATTTGTTGTTTGTGTATTGTATAGGACACAAATTACGATGGAATTGTCCTTAAACTCAATATCAACAACATGACACAAGCAACACTTATTTGGATTCGATTCACTTGAAACTTACATCTTTCTGATGTTGTTTTACATTTATTATATGAGACTAATCTACATTATTTGTTTGAATTTGATTCCGGAATACTTGTGTAACTGATTCATAGAGGCAAATAAGGTAGATTAGTTTCAAATCATAAATGTAAAATAATATTAGAAAGATTTAAGCTTCAAGTGAATCGAATTCAGATGAGTGTCGTTTATGTCACGTTGTTGATGCTAAGCTTAAAGACAATTATGTCATCTGCGGTGCTTCCAAAATAAACAAGCAGCAAGCTCCACACGCGTGAAATATAGAAACTAAGAAGATATTCTCTGTATTTTTATATAGGAAGTCATGAGTACTTAATTTTAGTCTTAATCATAAATAATAATAGTTATAATAATTAACATTTTAAATCATTATTATTAACGTGGCGTGGCGTGCGAGGGGTCAATACGGTGCTGCCATAGTCTAGAGATTTGTAGCATAACTTGATCGAGTTATAAGCCTTTTTGGTTCTAGCCGCGGAGAACCGCGGTGAGGGGCATATTAGAAAAACAGTAAATATATTTTTTTGACTAAATTGAATTTCTTAAAAAAATAATAAATTTATAAAATTAGACTTAAATGGCTAAATTAAATAATACAAATTAAAATTCATATTTGTCTATTTTTCAAAATTAGAAAGTAGTATTTAAATGATGCTTATAATATTTTATAAAAATTATTACAAAAACAATATGTAAATCTAATTTTAATTGGATGATGTTTGTATGCGGCCCCCCAACTTACGGACTGTGCAAATGATATGTTCTCCAAGTTACGAAATTACAAATATTGTACATTTTTTGAGCTAAAATATGCATTTTTAGCCCTCCAACTTAAGTTAAATGCAAATAAAATACCTCAAGTTTACACTAACGTTTATCATTGGCACTTTAACGAACTCGTAAATTTATAATATTTCATACACAATTCTCGAACATTAACGGTAATTTTTAGATAATTTTTCAAATGAGTCTTATTTGTGTACTTTGTGATGAGTTTTCAAACGGTTTTAAATTTACAGAAATCGGGTTCTAGAATGTTAGGGGTAAAAAACAAACGATATTGATAACTTTAGATGTCATTCTTGCAATTTCGTAAGTTGTAGGACATGTCCTTTATACAACTCATAAGTTATGAGGTTAATTATGTAATTTTCTCAATTTTAATTATTTATGTTTGGGCTTTGATTATTAACAACTAGTGGGCCAATATTTCTTATTGCGAATGCGATATCCCACATCGAAACATTGATAAGAGACAGACATGTTTATAATGATGTTTGGAGACATTCTGTCCACGACCTTACTTGAACAGGATCTGTTCTATAGGCTCGTACTGTCATCTCTTTGAGAATTAAGAAGATGAAAAACCTAATCTGGATGATGAAGCATGGCCAGTAGTCCAGAGCGTGACTTATAGTTCTGGCTTCTTAGGCTGAGTAACTGTTGATGATTGTTCTTCGTTGGACTCTGTCCAGCTTAGATGGGCTTCTGGCTTTCTCGACAGATATTCCCCTTTTTTCCTGTATCCAAAAAATGTTTCAATTTTTTCAAAACGTTTAATTTATTTGGTAAATTAATATTTTTTTTGTAATATTAAACATTTTAAATTTTTTACTTATCTAATTTGTATAACTCATTCCGTCATTCGGTGAAAATGCGTGTACTGGATAAATAATACTAAGGCTGAGTAACTGTTGATGATCGTTCTTCGTTGGACTCTGTCCAGCTTAGATGGGCTTCTGGCTTTCTCGACAGATATTCCCCTTTTTTCCTGTATCCAAAAAATGTTTCAATTTTTTCAAAACGTTTAATTTATTTGGTAAATTAATATTTTTTTTGTAATATTAAACATTTTAAATTTTTTACTTATCTAATTTGTATAACTCATTCCGTCATTCGGTGAAAATGCGTGTACTGGATAANATTTTTGCAAAATTGATTATCTAAATTTACAATATTTGACAAATCCGATCATCCAAAATGGCAAAATCGGTTCTTAAAATTTAATTTTGGCTGAGGATCTCAATTGGATAAATTGAAAAATTATATGGACTAATAGTGTATACAAAATAAATTTTGAAGATTCGTTTGACCAAAATTTACAAGATATCATGATCAAATTTGTCATTTTTAATGGATATTACAATTGTCACAATAATAAAACTTCAGATACTAAAATCATCAAACTCATGAAGTTATGAGAATCGAATTTAAGTTTTTCCCTAATTTTGCACAAACATTAATTTCATTATATTGAATTTATAAATTTAATTCTAAAAGTTTCGAAATTTAAGCACAAACATTATATTGAATTTCGGGCGAATGGCATTTAAGGTCCTCAAAATTTGTATGATTTATCAAATTTAGTTCTTAAATTTTCTTCATTTTGACAAATTTAGTTCTCAAAGTTTTGTGGAAGCAAAATAAGTCTCCAAACTTTGTATTTTTGGTATAATTAGTCCTCATATTTTGTAACTTTTGGTAAATTTAGTTCTCAAAGTTTTATATATATGACGAAATTAGTCCTCAAATTTTGGGGACTAATTTTGTCACATGTGGACCAAATTTATCAAAAACATCAAAATATGTTGACTATAAATATCAAATAAAAATTTGGAGATCAAATTTATCAAAATCAACAAACTGTGGGAACCAAACTAGCCATTTTCTCATTGAATTTCATTAATATTTTGAATCATTTAGAGTACAAATGTTAAATTGTATTTAATTTTTATTTAAATTTTTGAAAAGAGAAAATATGGTATTTCATATGTAAAAACATATTTAGTTCCAATCTTTAAAATTATGACAAATTTTGGATTTTAAGTTTATAGCATTTAGAAAATCTGTTCTCAAATTTTGTTTTTGGACAAATACCTTCATTTTCAAAATTGAAAGTATTACAAATAAATTATGTCATACATATTAAATTTTGTAAATAATTTACCTAAATTACAAAGTATATATGATCAATTAATATCATTGGGTTTGTTTGGTTCATTTTTTAAAAATTGCGGTGTGGTGAGGTGTAGTGAGGTGTGGTGAGATATGATGATCGTGAATTTTTAAGTATGTTTGGTAAGATTGCGATATTATGATCGTCATTTATGTAAACATACTAATGTACCATTATATATATAAAATAATAAATATAATTATATTATAATTAATAGAAGTAATGGTAAATGAGTCATTTCCAAAATCACGATGAGGCCACAGCTGGTTTTAACAGCTGTGATGATATCGTGATTTTTTAACGATTATCACATCGCAATTAACCTTATGTTTTGTGCGCATTAAAAAAATCACGATTTCAACATCTCACCGCACCTCACCGCTGTTTTAATAGGGGTACCAAACAAACCCATTGTTTTGAGGATCATAATTATATAAAATTTTATAAACAAAATGAAAAACAATGAAAATATAGAGAATAAATTTACCTCTTACCCTTTTAACTTTTTAAAATCATTCAAATTTTAGTAATACGGAACATTATTCGGCGCAAAGATACATTGCGTCGACTATAAATACAGTGAATCCCGCAAAATTAAGGGTTTAAGCAGACTTCGACAATGAACCCTACGTGAGATCAATCCACTCTTCAGAACACGGCGGTCGTGGCGGCGAACTTGACCGCGGGACTGAGCTTCGGTTCGTGTTTTCCGTTGAGTATTCCTTATTATCCTCAAACAGGCCGGTTTCATTTCGAAAAATACTTGTGTAAGTTGTCCTTCGACTAGGGTTATTAGCTCTTGATCCCTACTCCTTAATCTCTGGAAAAAATTGTGTGATTTTTATATTACATTGTTCATAGGAACGGCCTTCGCTTTGAAACTCCTTAAAATCTTTCTTTTTTTGTAGATTTTGATTCTTCTGATTTGTCTACCAAATCTAAGGAGAAATGAGGCATTTAAGGACTTTAGTTCCACTTGCAAAAACGGGGTGGTATCCCAAGGGTGAAAGTTGTGGAGCAATCCAGAATTGTTCTTCTCATAAACATCATGGTAAAATGTTCAATTTTTCAAATTTGGATTAATTTCCATTGAACTCTTTTTAGAAATAGATGTCAATGCGATGAGCTACCCAAAACTTTTCTCTTAGATAATATAAGTATTTGTATATCATTTAGCCNTTATTATATATTTTTAATTAATATATATATATATAATATAAATTATTTAATTTAATTTTATTAAAATATATAAACGTATGTTATTTAGCAAATACTTTATGAAAACAGGCTATTTTGTAAATTCTTTATCAAAATAGGCTATTTTGCAAATTCTCCCCAAATCAATTTTCCTCATACCCTTTTAACTTTTTAAAATCATTCAAATTTTAGTAATACGGAACATTATTCGGCGCAAATATACATTGCGTCGACTATAAATAAAGTGAATCCCGCAAAATTAAGGGTTTAAGCAGACTTCGAAAATGAACCCTACGTGAGATCAATCCACTCTTCAGAACACGGCGGTCGTGGCGGCGAACTTGACCGCGGGACTGAGCTTCGGTTCGTGTTTTCCGTTGAGTATTCCTTATTATCCTCAAACAGGCCGGTTTCATTTCGAAAAATACTTGTGTAAGTTGTCCTGCGACTAGGGTTATTAGCTCTTGATCCCTACTCCTTAATCTCTGGAAAAAATTGTGTGATTTTTATATTACATTGTTCATAGGAACGGCCTTCGCTTTGAAACTCCTTAAAATCTTTCTTTTTTTGTAGATTTTGATTCTTCTGATTTGTCTACCAAATCTAAGGAGAAATGAGGCATTTAAGGACTTTAGTTCCACTTGCAAAAACGGGGTGGTATCCCAAGGGTGAAAGTTGTGGAGCAATCCAGAATTGTTCTTCTCATAAACATCATGGTAAAATGTTCAATTTTTCAAATTTGGATTAATTTCCATTGAACTCTTTTTAGAAATAGATGTCAATGCGATGAGCTACCCAAAACTTTTCTCTTAGATAATATAAGTATTTGTATATCATTTAGCCTTCAAGATATATGACAGCAATCTCATTTTTGTTCTAGAAGTTATTAATTATTCTAGTTCCTGGAATTTCTTAGGTTTATAGTGTTTTGGGTTCGTTGCAGTTCTACTTGAGAGAGTGAACCTGGTCCATAGTTTAAAGATGCGGTGGCTCCTGAAGTCATATGGTGCCTCTGCTCCATCTGATACTGTTGAATGCAGAAAGTCTAGATTAAGAGTCTCAAAGAATGAGCGGAAAGCTATGGTGGAAACCTTTGTCAGAAAGTATGAAAGTTTAATTCTGTTATTGCATTCCATGATTCCTTGCATCATTTTCATTTCGAAGTTTAAAAACTGTAGTGTTGAAGGCCAAGTTATGGAGATTAGTTTGTAATGCTAATGAGCATAGTGTGCAGACATTTAGGCTACAGTTTTGAATTTGATAGGTACAGGGAAATGAATTCTGGAAAGTTTCCTACCCCATCAGATGCCCAAAAAGAATTGGGTGGGTCTTATTATTTCGTTAGAGAGATAGTGCAGAAGCTGCAACACAAATCCAACATGTCTTCAATGGACAATACTGAACCTGAGAATACGGATGTTTTTCATGGAGGGTTACCAGGAGAAAATGTTTCTTCAATTCCCAAGGCAGACAGTGGGAAGTCCAGGTCCAAAGGCTATCATCTTAAGGTAAGTTTATAGCTCTCAATGGTTTTTGGAGTCATTCCAAATAATACGTACAAATTTGTTCATTCATTTTCATGGTTTAATTGTTTAATCTCTGACCATTATAGTACCTGCTGTTTCTTCACATGCACAGCTTTTCTTCCCTGTTATCTTGCTCTTTTGATGTTTATGATGATTGATTGTGCAATATCCACTTTTTATTACATGTTCCTTTTTATTTTATCCACAAGCAAGATAAATCAAAAAGTATTGGGACTCAAGCTGCGGCAAACCTGGCTTCTAAAAAGAAATCAACACTGAAAGCTGTTGCGGAATCTAAGTTGGCATCACAAGAACTGCCCGTGAAAGAAGAGTCAAATGCATCAGAGTTATCAGAAAGGTAGTGCTAACTCCTCCCCTCTTGGATTGTGTTTATTTTATATGTATTCCTCCTCACCATTTTTCCGAATCTTAGCTTTAGGGAATTGCACCAAAAGCACCATGAAGTTGCAGAAACTCAAAGTAAATACTCAGTTTGGCAGAGTCTAAAGTCATTTGCAAATGAAATTTTAGGCAAATGGAAGGGGTAAGTTCTCTACATGTTTCGAGTAAGTATGGGAAGTTAATATTTTTGTTCTGAAATCATGCGTTAAGGATCCCTTACGACTAGTTGACTATGCACACTGCCAGTTGAGCACTGATCCATTTGGTCGACACACATTTTATAACTCATTTGAAACGACAACATCTTTACAAATCAGGAGTACCTTTCGGTTAATGTAGAGGTTTATTTTGTTTGTTTTACAGAAAACCAAATGAATGAGTTTGGTGTGTCCCTTGTGGATCTTTCTCGATGATTGTTTAGCGTTGAATTGTCTAACATTCGTTGTCGAAATGAGATATATTAGTTTATTGGTGTGTGGTGTCATTATTTGTTCAAATTTGTCTCACAATAGTTGGAGCGGATAGAATGATTAGATTTATAAGGGTGAAGAATATCATTTCTCTCATTAAAGTTCTTCGTTCGCACTTTCTTGTAGTAATTTCAGTTAGACTCTATATTTTAAACATGATACCAGAGGTGTTTCGGTTATTTCAATTCACAAGTTCAAACTTTAAGATTTAACTTGAGCATCGTGTTGAATTTGTCAACATTAGTTAGTGAGGTTAGATTGATTGTGTTTATAAGGATAAATAATGTCATCACAAATGATTTTATCAAATTTGTAAATGCTTATCTTCTCCCCTTAATCATGTTCGCAATCTCTCGTTGTAATTTTGGTTATATTTTATAATTTTGACATGGATGGTACAATGAAAACTGGATGGTATCGGTATCGGGTTTCTGGGTCGGAACATAGGTTCACTGGGAAAAAAGTAAAGAAAATATATTTTTTTAAAAAAGTAATATTTCGTACTGGTGGATATACCCGGTATGAAATTGGCAACCGGTATGAAAACATTCGGTATTATTGTTAGTTTGATTTATTTCAATTTGCAAGTCTAAATTTTATGTTTGAAATTAAGAGGGAATATTGAATTTCGCCTGAGATTGTTCGGTATCCCCTTTAATCTTGTTTCTTCGTGCTCTTACGTCGTAATTTTGATCAAATTCTATAATTTCGACGTTTAATATCATGTTCGTTAAATTCATGCTCTTCTATCTTAATTTTTGAGACCCTACAATTTCCCCATTGTAGAGTTGGATGTTTCCGGCTTCATCTTTTGTTTACACTCAAGAATAAGGCAAATTCCGCAGACTTCACTACTAGTTTCTCTTTTTCCTTAAACCTCTTCTTTTCATAGTTGACTGGGCCTATACATGGGCCGGCCCAGTTAACAAGTCCTGCCTGGTTAATAAAGGTCCATAGCATCATGCATTTAATTATTAAAACCAAGTTTGTTAGTATGATAATATAAAATAAAGGAAAAAAATTATTTTTATTCTATTAAATTTATTTTAAAATCAATTTTGGTCTACAAATTCAAATAAATACAAATTAAATCCTCAAATTTGATATATTATTAATTTTAATCCAATATTATCAAATACCATTGATTTCAAATAAATATATTAATTATAGTTAAATTAAATTTAATCATTTATTAAACAATGTTTTGTCTATGGAAATTTTTGGATTTATGCAAAAATAATTTGTCGGAAAAAATGAATGAAATTTTGTAAAAATTGCGGACTCAAAAATCAAAACCCAAATGAATGTTTTTGTGTTCTATGATGGGTAGAGGATCAAATGCATCACTTGGAAATTAAATTAATTAAATCATATATTTATGGGGAAATAAAATATTATCCGTTCTTTATTTATTTAGTTATTTCATTCACGCTCTATGAAACGAAGTCGGTATTGAGGGGAATGCTACGCTACAATAACATGTAGAGCAAACCGACAATTGACTTTTCCATTGGCCTACGTTATTCAATACCTCTCTTGTCTAACAATTACGTGGTAATATCGCCACCCTACACGTGTTGCTCCTTTCATCGCCGGACAACACCTGCCCTCCACCCACCAACCAAATACCACCACGCCACCACTACCGTTCTTTACTTAACATTTAACAACCCCCTTTGTACTCTTATTCTTGTCTATCTATTTCAAAGGGTAATTATGTCTTCTTACTTATTTTTTAAGTGTAATTATTGTTGGTATTGATCATTTGCTATATTGTTTTAAAATCTTATTGCTGGGCTTTGTTAGTGGATTGTGTGATCATATGTTACTGGGTCTGGTGACCCATTAACGATAAGGACCCTGAATCGGTTAGCCCGACGTATAAATAAGACTCAATCTTCATTATTCATCTGCTTGGAATCCGAAACGGTTGTGTGCGATTCTTATGACGGTTAATCTTCTTGACTCTTCTCTATCGTCTTGGTTGTTGCTACGTGTTTTGGCATGCATGTGTGACCAATCTCCGAGCCATACTCGCGAAATCTCTCTGAAAAACTACTAACATATTGTTTTTGTTCGCTGGTTGAACTTGAACACTCGTAGTGGTCTGATTAGTGACCGACTCGAACTTCTGGTTTGAGTTTACTGTTATCGTGAGCCATATCTGAATATTCACGAACATATCTGAACGGTAAATCTTGACTCGATTTGTTTATTATCTACTAATTAGGTTATTAGTGTGCAGGATATCTTCGAGTCAAACCCTACCGATTCCTACACTTAGATCTGTATTCACATATCTAAGTCTGTCATCTTGAAAGTGTTACTGTAGAAACTTACACTTTGCCGAAATTAACTGAGCATTCTCTAACACTAAATCTTGAAGTTTTTTGTTTTAGGTGGCATTATTAGTTGCTAAAATTATAAAAAATATCATTGTTTTTTAAAAAAAGGTAGTTGTTTTAGGTTACATTGTTTTTTAAAAAAAAAAGTGCTACAATTTTTTGTTTTATTTTAATTATTATTTTTAATGTCTTCTTGATATAAAAAAATGGTAGATCGGTTTCTATAATTATAAAAATCGACCTACTAAAAAAATGTACGTTATACATTGCAAATCAGTGCTATATTTGTAAAATAATTTTAGCCTGTGACAAAAACAAAACCAATATACAATTTATGTTACTTTTTACATTAACAGTGTCTTACAATGCTATGTAAAAAATTTTCTCCTAAATCTTGTGTTTTAATTACTTGCGATATTGTGTGTTTCTTGATTAGTTTATGTGTAAAATTTTTCTGTGAAGAACATTTCAGCAGTTTGCTAATGAGTGAAATATATCGTAGGGTAATTAATGGATTGACGATACGATCGATTCTAATATAAGAATCGTGATCGGATACCACTTTAAAATCGTTGTGTGTTACTTCTTTGTTTTCTGAATACTAGAACTAAATATTATTTAAAATACAACAATTATGTCTTTTCATTCGTATTTTTTACGAGCAAAATATTGTTAGTTGTAGGTGTATTTACTTTAATTAAATGTAATTACAAAAAAATACATACAATGTTTTTAATATTTTTTTCGATATTGATTTGATATTTAAGCATTTTACTTATTTTCTGATGAATTTATGTAATTTTAAACTTTGAAACATCATATCAACCTCAAATAAATCATAAAAATTAAATAATTAAACCATTTTTAATTTAAATCATAAAAATTACACCGAGGTACGTAAAATTTCACACACCCACATATCGTATAACATCAATATATAATTTACAAAATGAAATATGTGTAGGAATCAAAATTTAATATCTCATTCTATTATTAGACCCATAACCATAAACTTCTCAAAAATATCTTATAAAATTAAAATTAGAACCATAATCAATATTTAATAAATATGCTCTAATAAATAAATTGTATTACAAAAAAATATAGATTATTATACCCACTCAAAAAATATCCATCTATCACATCATTCCAGTGGATATATTGCAAAAAGTCCAATTGGGGAGTATATTAATAATTGGGCGATTGGTAAATTTGGTTCTTATAGTTTACTATTTTGGTAATTTTGGTCATCATATTTTGATAATTGTGGCAGATTAAGTCTCTTAACTTTATTTGTGGTAAAATTAGTCTTTATACTTTGCCACATTTTGTAAATTAGGTCCTCCAAATTTTATGTATATGACAAATTTGGTCCCCGAAGTTTGTAATTTGTTATTTTTATATAATACGGAGACTAATTTTGACAATTGTGGCAGATTAAGTCTCTTAACTTTATTTGTGGCAAAATTAGTCCTTATACTTTGCCACATTTGTAAATTAGGTCATCCAAATTTTATGTATATGGTAAATTTGGTCCCCAAAATTTGTAATTTGTTATTTTTATATAATCCGGAGACTAATTTTGACAATTGTGGCAGATTAACTCTCTTAACTTTATTTGTGGCAAAATTAATCCTTATACTTTGCCACATTTGTAAATTAGGTCATCCAAATTTTATGTATATGATAAATTTGGTCCCTAAAATTTGTAATTTGTTATTTTTATATAATACGGAGATTAATTTTGCCACTACGATCAAACTACAGAGATCGGTTTTATTCGACTTCATTTGGAGAGCTAAATATAAAATTTGAGAACGTATTTTGTCAAATGTTCCAAAATATGAGGATTGATTTTGCCAAATATCCAAAATTTGAGGAATGAAAATATCAGAATAAACTTGTAGAACTAAATTTACCAAAATGATCAAATTATATTGATGAGACCATCGGAACCCGGTACCCCGAACAGGGTCCGAACCACCCCAAGCTATGGCGGCCCAAGCGAGTGGACCAAGCTTGGAGGTCAAATTAAAGGAAGGCCCATTTGTGTGGCTGCCCCGATCGGGCATATTAGGCGATCGGTCCCAAGGTGTGGGACCCAACCTCCCAGGAAGCGTCAGACCGTTCGGTCCATTAGCTGCAGATTCCCCCTCGGGCCATTTCCGATCGTCCTGTATGATAGCGAGCCACGACAAATCAGTCAGGACTATGGTCCAGTCATGGGAGCAAGCCGCTAAAGGCCAAAGAGTAGCCGGCTGGCAGCGCCGTAAGGCCTAAGCGCCATGCAGCCACTGTAGAGCCAGTTCCGGCGGCTGATCCGCCTGGCGTTAGCCGACCTATTGGCAAAGGACAAGCACAAAACGACGGCCTACTGCACATAGTACAGTNGGTACAACCTGTATATCGGCCAGTACCAAATTTTATTTTATTTTATATTTAAAAAAATTAATATTTAATTAGTTTTTTAGAATCAGACTCGAAAAAACCCAAAAATCGACCCCAATACCTAGTATCGGGAGGTACGAAAAAATACCAGTACTGAACGAAATTTGACATACCGAGCGTTATACCGTTCGGTATGAAAACACTGGATTAAACTTGTTTTTTAACAAGAAAATGACGTATTTTATAACAAACTTTCATATTTTTAAAAAACTTATCTATATTATTTATAACAGAATATTTAGTTATCAAACTTTAATGTTTTGTCAAATTTGATTATCCTACATTTTGCAAATCAAACATCCAAAGTGACAAAGCGGTCACTTATCTAGGATTTCTATTGCTAAAATTAAAAATTTTGGTTACCAATTAAATAATACATATTAAACTTTCGTTTGCAAAAACTTACAAATAATACTTAGATAATCACAATTGTCATAATGTTAAAATTTTGGAGATTAAAATTGTTCAAATGATAAAAATATTTCAACCAAAATTATGTGTCCCTTTTTAACATTAATGATACAATTGAAATTTCTATAATCATACATTATAACCCATTGCGAGAATGAATTAGATTATTTGTATTTAAAATAAAGTGATATGTAATATACGAACATTAAATTTTGTAAAACGTAATTTTATGTTTAATAAAAAGAAGAGATAATAATAGTTTGATAGTTTAGAATAAAGTGGGTTAAATTACATTGAAGAATTTATGACAAAGTTGAATTAAAAATGAGAAAATTACATAATTAGCACCTCAATTTACGAGTTGTGTTAAGGACATGCCCTTTAACTTAAGAAATTGCAAGAATGACACATAAATTTATTAATTCCGTTTGTTTTTTACCTATGACATTATAGGACCCGGTTTCCGTAAATTAAAAACCATTTGAAAACTCATAACAAAGTACGAAAATAAGATCCATTTGAAAAATCATCTAAAAATTACTCTTGATATTCGAGAATTGTGCATGAAATATTATAAATTTACGAGTTCGTTAAAGTACAAATGATAAGAGTATTAGTTATTAGCTATGTTTTAATACCGCGGGTTGAACCGCCGGTTCGAACCGGTTTTTAGTGAACCGAAGATTTTGCGGTTCGGTTCAAATAGAATGATATTTTAAAATATTTACGGTTTGTTACGGCTTAAACAACGATTCGTACCGGTTCTATTGAACCGGAAGATTTCCAGTTCGATCTATGAAACAGGTGTAAAAACATAGGTTATTAGTATAACAAATTAAAGGTGTAAAGAAAAAGGTCATGACCGTGGCACACGACTCGAGGATGGTAACAACTTTGACCTGCTCCGCGTCCAATTAATCATCTCCAATAACCACCAAAAAAATGCAATTTATTATTAATATTATTATTAAATTATCTATTTTTAAATTATTAAAGTTAATTAAAAGTGTGCATGGATGTATTTATGAAGAAGATAAGGCAGGTTCATGCATCTATACTGAATCTGTACAATTTTTTGTTATCTATTTCTATATCACTTATCCTTATCTTTATTTTCTAATTCTAACTAAAATAAGGAGTGAATATGTTCAAATACAACGACATTTTAATATTTACGTAAGACAATATTAAGTAGATGATACCTTAAATTTTAAGTAGGGTACTTATTATCCGAAATTTATGTAATAAGAGAAATTATGCAATATTTTAAATTTCCGGTATATCGGTCCGGTATTCCGGAAATTTCGGGCGTACCAATTTCGGTCGGTATGACTTTTTCCCGGGTCGGGTATATGTTTTATTTTTAAAAAATAAAATATGAATATTTTATAATTTAATTTATTTTAATATTCATGTACATATCTATTATACCGATCGGTACCGATTTTTAAAACATTGAAATTATGTACTTATTATCCGAAATTTAGAACCCTTTAAGAATGATGTTGGAGTATACAATTTAATGTTATTTTAATGATTTTCAAACTTGTGAGCCGTACCTTTTATGCATGTTTAAGGTTAATGGTTACAAAATACTGATACCTTCAAATATTAACGAACGGTAAAATAAAACTTAAATCGTTATAGATCTTTTGGGGGGTCAAATATATAATTATTGAACTTAGAGGGCAATATGTTACAACACCACTAGAAGGACAACAAAATTAAACTAGTGGTGTTGCTAGTGACTCCAAACTTTAAAATAATGTAAATATCATATCTCATCGGTTGTAAATTTACATACAAAACACTTGAAGTTAATATAATGCGTGCTATTGATCTCCCAAATTTTAAACATTGTAAATATTATGCTCTCGAAGTTTAATAATTACATAATTGACCCCAAATGTTTACATTTGACCATAACGTGAATCTAAATTAACTTCAAAAGAATACCATTTAATGAGTACGAGGGCCATCAGCAAACGGTTTCCAAAGTTCGGGTGCTTTGCATGTAATTTTAAACTTTAGGAATATTATGTTTACACTATTTCAAACATCTAGAAAACCCTTATAATTTTTTCAAAATTAAACGTGATCATAGTGATAGATAGACAAGTTATAATCTAATGAAGGAATCATTCTTCTTCATAAGGTGCCAAGGACCAAAATTGAACCATTTTTGTTCTCATTTTATTTGTCTTCTCCTTTTTCACTAAAACTAAGAATTATTGTTTTGGCTCCATATACTTGAATCTTTGGAATTGAAACATAACTTTCCGAAAAAAACGAACACTACAAAGAATCCGAATGTGTGTTTCAAATCAACAATTCCTAGTTGAATTTTCAAACTTATGTTAAATTTCAAGAGTGGAATCAATTTCGTGTGAAAAGTGTGCTAAGATATAATGTATAAGTTAGAAGATATCACACAGTAAAAAACTTGAATTGAATATATCAATTACAATAATCCACAATCTTTCTTATAAAATAATCTAAATTTATTCGTGTTATGGTCCCTTTTTAGGGGGTACCAACAGTCGTCCGGTTCGTTTAACAAACGAACTCGGTTCTGATTTGTTTTAAATGTGTGAGACGGTTAAAAGCTGGAAATAAGTAAGTGCACAGCGATGTATAGTGGAAACCCCAGGAATTGAGGTGAAAATCACTCAACTAAGAGCAGATTATGCCCTTAACCTGTTCACTAATCGAATAATTCATAGTTAATACATCAGAGGCTAAGTAAAATGACAAGGAAAAGAAAGCGGTAAGAATTCCGGCAAGGTAACGGCCTATTCTTCCGCGTCCAAANATGAATTGGAAAGGGCCAAGCCGTACCCGAGTCTTCTGACTCAGAAGAGTCAGAGCTGGAGAAAACACCCTTCGGGGCAGAGACCCCTTTCCTTCTGGCTACCCCGATCTCTAACAGCTTCTTCTCCCGAAGGATGTCAATTCTTTTCAGATGCTGTTCGGGAGGAGGAAGCATTGCCAAAGTATTGGCAATATCGGGGTGGGATGGGTTGAACCGGCTTCGTTCCAACTTCCCGATGTCTGGGTGTGTTGTCAGGAAGGTAACTTTCAGCAAGTCCTCCCTTGGGATGTCTATCCAGACATAGCAAGATTCCCATTCATGTAGGGAATCTTCCTTGTCAACGATAACACAATCCTTCGTTCGGGTAACTATATAATATAGCTTGCGACCTCCTAACAACCTTCGGCCCATACGGGATCCCACCAAGAACAGATTGAAAAAATGCCCGAGGGTTGGTTCCACCCTCTGTTTGTGGCAATAAAAAATAAAGGTGATAATGTAAACATAACTACCCGGGAAAAGAGCAAAAGTCGGGCAGTGGATCTCCCGAAGAACGGCTGCGACGAAAGGGTGCAGGGGAAATCGCAAGCCAGATCTAAGGGAGGCATAGCTAACGGGAATAGCGCTAGCCGGGACGTTCATCTCAGCGGGAAGGAAGCAGGGAACGTCTTCCTTCCCCCTCCAGATGGGGTAATGGGCTGGAATGGAAAATTTAGCCCTAAAGGTCTCAAGATCCATGGTCCTAATGTCAGGGTACCTAGACCTACGGGGTGCCATGGATGATTACCTTGAAAATGAAGTAAAATTTGGAGATGAGCAACGTTTGAACGAGAATCGCCGGAGATTTCAAAGGCTGGGCAATCAGTTGCAGAGAGTGATAATGGCCGCGCAAAGGAAAAATCCTGACTTTTATATCGCGTACTGCCCAATCACAGGATGACACGTCATCCCTGCAGGCGGCTGCAGTCTGACAGTCTGCCCCCCCTTTGGAATACGGAAAGACGTTAGCTATTGCAGAGCCTGGAATTACGCCCCTGCCATCCTATTATTCTGGATTTCAAATTCAAAAATTCATTTGACGATACTTCTAAGTATTGGATCGGGCCACAAGGACGCTGACGATCGGTTCGGGTACGAGTTTCCGAGTTGTGATCGAGCACATGTGCACGAACGATCTCGATTGTCGATCGAACCCTGGTCGCCACCATGGTAGCAACCGCGTCCGAGGGGCTAGTGATGAGATCATCGGAACCCGATACTCCGATCAGAGCCAGTATCAGTCTTGGCCATGATAGCCCAAATAGCGCATGCTGAATTGGGAGGCCCAGATCCAGTCTACAACCAGTAAAGGGCCCATTTATATGTCTGGCCCGATCGGTCGCTTCCGGCGATCGGTCCCAAGGTGTAGGGCACAATTTCCCGTATGTGCCAGACCGATCGGTCCATTATTTACAGGCGCTCCTTCGGGCCATCCTTGCTCATCACATACGATGGCAACCCGCGACAAACTTGTCAGGAGTATGGTTCAGCCATGGGTGTAAGCCACTAGAGGCCAAAGAGTAGCCGGCTGGCAGCGCTTAAAGACCTAGCGCCGTGCAGCTACTATGGAGCCGTTTCCGGCGGCTGTTCCGCCTGACGTTAGCCGACCTATTTGCAAAGGACAGGCACAAAACGACACCCTACTGTACACAATACAGTGGGAATATAAAAAGGACACTTGGAGAATGAAAGAAGAGGATCTTCTTCTGGTTTTCTCTCAAGAGCTTTGGCGTCAAGGATCTCTCGATTTATTTTCGATTGTCTTTCATTCCTTTGTTGTCGCTAAAACAAACATGCATTGTATGATCATGTATTCGATTATTGAACAGGCTAAGGGCACTTCTTTTAGCCCTTAGTCAAGTGGTTTTTTTTCCTCGTTTCCGAGGTTTTCCACTCTAAAATCCTTCCGTCTCTTTTACCTTTGAATCATTAACTTTCTCCACACATAAAACAAATAACAACCGAGTTCGTCTTGCAACGAACCGGTCGACTGTTGACACCCCCGGTTTTCGAACCACAACAACGACGTCGTTTTGTATCTAGTGTCAAGAGTCGGAGCGAGTCGGTGAGTCCGACTCGATCCAACACACGTGTTGTGGTTCAAAAACCGGGGGTGTCAACAGTCGTCCGGTTCGTTGCAAAACGAATTCGGTTGTAATTTATTTAATGTGTGGAGGACGATTATAAATCAAGCATAAAAAAAACAAGGCAGTTTTAGAGTGGAAAACCTCAAAGTTGAGGAAAAAAACTACTTGACTAAGAGCTTAAAATGTCTTTAGTCGATTCAATAAACAATGTGCTAATCACAAAAACCATGTTTGTTCTTTAGACTACAAAGGGGAAAAAAACCTCTTGAAAATAAATCGATAGATCGCTAAGTAAGAAAACTCGCGAGGAGAATTTGAAGAAGATCATTTTCTTCGCATCCCAAATGTCCTTTTTATACTCCTACTGTGCTGTATGAACAATAAGGTGTCATTTTGTGTTTGTCCTCTGCGGCTAGGTCGGCTCGTGTCAGGTGGAACATCCGCCGGATATGACTTCATAGGGTTGCACGGCGCTAGGTCTTTCGGCGCTAGGTCTTTCGGCACTAGTAGCCGGCTATTTCCAGACTAAGGGAGGCTCATATGACTCCACCGGATCACGCCTCTGACAGAATTGTCGGAGGTTGTTGTCGCATGTTGAGGAATGTGGATGGCCCGAAGCATAACCTGTGAGATGTGGACCGATCGGTCCTGGTGAGGGGGAGTAAGCTGGGCCCTATCGATCGGGACCGATCGATATGAACGGGCGGTCAGGCCCGACTGGCCTTGCTGGGCCGTCCATTCACATGAGCTGGATCTGGACCTCCAAGTTTGGCTTATGTTACTTGGGCTGGTCTGACTAAGATTGTCCCTGATCAGGTTCGGGGTACCGGATTTCGGGGATTTCATCAACACGAGAATGTGAAAAATTGAAGAGTCGGTGCCTCAGAGATTTCTAGAATAAGATCGACAATAAATGCCCAATAATATTAGCAATTTTATTTGAATTCAAATTATAATTTAATAAAAGTACACTCTTACAAAATTATAACATTATTTGTACAATATTAATTCTATTCGTTTTTGAAAAACATGATTAAACATCATAACTAAAACTTTCATAGCAATGGAATTTTTCGCAAAATTGGAGTTGTAGTATTGTTTCTCTTGTCCAAAATCTGGTGAATATATGCACATTATCAGTTATATGATTCTACATATATATTTAACAATGCTGAAATGATTAAAAGTGTAAAGGCTAATGTTGCAAAATGATGTTCGTCCAGAGGAGAAAGAGTGTCCCGTCTTGGTGTGTACAGAGAGGAAAGTTATTTTTAAAATTAAAAAATGATGATGTATATAAAGAGAAAACTGATGTAGAAAAGAAAATGAAATTTTCGAACGGATGACCTTATAAATCAATTCACATCCACAGCATAAAAATAGAAGGAACATGTGAATGTAAATGGCCTGGCCTTTCTCGTAAATTATAACTCTCATATGAATTCAATTCAAACACTGAATTATACAACAAACAAACTAGAGAGAATCAATCAGTAGTTGTTCAACAACTGTCCTACATTTAACTAACATTACTTGTCGCCATTATGCGCCAACAGAAGCTGTTACACCTTGTTTCACCTTCGGTGGTCTTCCCCGTCTACGCGGAGGGGCACCGGGCTCGGATGCCGGAGGAGGAGGTGGTGCAGTACTCGGTGGTACTGTTACTGCATCATCCACCACCGCCGCCGTCGCCTTTGGTGGGCGGCCACGTTTTCGGCCTAAAACGTTCGAACTCACAGGTTTGGGCTTAGCTGGTAATTGAGGTTCTGATGGGTCGCGGGATTTTGGTGGACGCCCTCGAGGTCGGGAAGGAGAAAGTACCTTTTCTGAGGGTAAGGGTGAGTTGTCTTTTCTTGGGCGACCACGGCCACGGCGTGGCGGCGCGTTTGGATCAGGCTTCAGGTAGTTGTTCTTGAGGAAAATGAGCTCGCCTGTGGATTTCATTCTGTTGAGATGGTGACTGAGAAGATCGGTGTGAGCTGATGGAAGGTTTCCATACGTGGATTCAATGTGATTAGAGATTGCAGATTTGTTTGAACCGTTCTTGTCATCGAGCGCATCAATTGCTGCCAAAATCATCTGAAGAAAAAGAGAAACAAAAACGCATTTCTCGTCAAAATCCGTTCTTTAATTCATCCCAAGATTACGAGAAGCTACAATAATAGAAACAGCCTATGGAAAACAATAAAAGCAAACATTCCAGTTTCAAAACCCTAAGTTACGCAGCTGTAGCTTTCCCAAATAGAAAGAAAATCACGAAAGAATTACTAAAATTAACACTCGAGAACTGAAAAGTAGGAGCAACTTCTTCCAAACGTAAAAGATATAAAAGCAGAGAGCTTCTTACCTCTGGATACAGAGGTATGGTAACCGTCGCGGGAGGCGGAGGCTGAGAAACGTTTGGAAGATGACTGATTTGGCCTTCTTCACTCGCCATGCTGAAAAAAGTAACCTGAAAAGAAGCGGCGGATCAACCAACGACGACCGGAGCAAAAATCAAAATAATGTAGAAATTAAACAGCAAGTGGGGGTTATAAAAAAAGGTTAGAACAGCAGATCTGAAAATAGAAAATAGAAAATAAATAAATAAAGTATTGAAGGTAAAGAAGGGAGGATAAGAATGCTGATGTACAACATCAACGGCTGGGAAATTCTGCCTTACCGTAATCTAACGGTAAATATCTTGACATATAAATGTATAATTGATATCTAGGATCGATGACGTGTCTGTGCTATTTAGATGTATTTCTGGTTTAATATGTAATTACTAAAGTGTCCCTCCGTTGGTCTTATCCATTTTGTATAAACTATTTCTTTTTTTAAATTGGTGTGGTACACCAGCAAAATTGATTAGGCGGCGGCGCTATGGAAACACGAATCTGCCGCATGCCGGCAAGAAACTCGGCTCAGATTCTCCGATCTATACGAGTACATTGAACAGCGAGGCTGCAAAATGGCTAAAATGGAGAATGAATAAAGGCGCGCGATGGTAACTGGACGCCGGATGCCGGGAACGAAACTCGATACAGGTTCTCTGATCTCTACAAGTACGTGAAACCTCGATCTAATTATGATTGAACGTCAATCCAGCTCTGACAATGGTGAAAACGCTTTCTCCGTTTTCAATTACGATCCATGTTGTAATTCATCATTCGAAAGCTTCATCTCAACTTAGCATTCTCGTCGCGGCGGAAGAACGCTCTTCAATTGGTTTTACGATCATCGGAACTATCTTTGTTCAATCCGATCGCCGGATTCAATTTGAGGCGAATGAAGTACAAGGGTTTAGATCGGGATGGGCCCAACCCTAGGAAACAAGACTGCAGATATAATCATGTTGGGCCCAACTGTATTAAAGTTCATAACCGCCTCCAAAATTTTGAAATGAAATATAAATGGACTAAGCTTTTGTATATTATATTGATTCCTTAAATATTTAAATTTCAAAGTGATTAATGTTTATTATTAATATTCTAATGTATTCTATCATAATTTAATGTTTAAGGTTGTCCATCATCCACATCAATGTTTTGAAAATTTGACTTTTCGAAGTGTATTGTAGCGTACCCGATTTTGATCAATACAATCAAGATGGTCAGTATAACCTAAGCTACTGTACAAAATGAAGCGAAAATATACTTAAGACATTGAAACTAATAACATTTTGACAGATCCACACGAGTACGAAGCAAAACCACACAAAACCAAAACCACGCGAAACCAATACATTAATTTGGTAAATTTGATTCTCAAAACTTTCTATTTATGTTTAAGACAAATCATATACTTATACTTTCTATAATTTGCCAAAATCAATTCATGAAATTTAATTTGTATGGTAAAATTAACAATTTGTTGTGAAAATATTTTTAGAAACTTGTTATAAATCCAATGATCAATTTTCCCTAGTTTATAAATGTTGAAAATAAATAATACAAAAAATATAAAATTTAAGGACTAAAAATGTCATACAAAAATTAAAGGATTAATTTACCTAAAAATCATCATTATTTAAACACTATAATGATTAATGATAATGTAATGAAAAATATGAGTAATAGAGGAAGACAATGATCGTGAACTAATTAACATTATTTTAAATTTATATTTTATTGACATGGAAAGGTCACAAATCATTTTATTTAACATTAATGTTTTGATTAGCTTAACTTTATCCATATTTATATTAAAATAAAAATTAAGAAATTATTAATTAAAAATTAATTTGTAATTATGTTGTGCTTAACTATCGTCCACTTAATTGGACTTTATTGTACTACTCTTTCCAAATTTTTAATCATAAAATAATTAACCCTAAAATGTGATTTCATGTGCATCGTGTCCATTGTTTTCTCTAAATATTTAGAAAAAACTACACAAATAAAATCCTAAACTTTAGAAGAATTAATACAAATAAAATCGATATTATTATATTATGTCAAAATACTAAAATCACAAAACGGAAATCAGATTATCGCATCTACCGTAACCCCAAATTTTGGGGTTTAGGGTTTTGATATCTAGATAGGGTTAGAATGTGCTATTTCCCGAAAAAAACATATCAGGGTTTTGGATGCTATTTCCCGAAAGCAATGGCCCCAACATATAAGTTTGAAAAGACGAGGGATCCATGATTCCATGCTGGTGGTGGAATCCCATTCGCGACGGCGATCCAGGAGCTACGGTGGCGCCGCCGCCGCCGTCGTCATCAGCAACGGGAAGTCTTTGGCAAGTACCATTAGAAAAAGTTACAACGACTATCATAACTGAGCCATAAGCGATTATAGGCCCGACTACGAGGCCTCCCAATACTTGTCCCTGTTCTCCGGCGAGGCATACAGTTAACACATTGGCTCCAGGCGGTGCTGGGCCGGGAAGAAAGTTTCCAGTCAGTGAAATAATCTGAAAACTTCCCTTGATAACCATGGCGGCGCCGGAAGAAGAAGGTTCTCGTATAGTGGTGTTTATAACGAACCCACTTCCGCTTAAAACGCTGATAACACGCTGCTGACGCCGCGCGAACTGAGCTATACTCTCCACCACATCGGCGCCGCTAGCTATTTCAAGGAGTTGGCTGTGTATAGCGGAAGGACTTTCACGGGTTATGATAATTGGGGGTTTTATCTTATTCTTCGAACCAGGCGGCCGGCCACGCTGACGGCGGTTTCCGATATCTACAGCACCTTCCTTAGGCTCTTCACTGCAGCAGTTTTTATCACCATCTTCCCCAACTCTCCGTTCTTTAATAAAAGCCTCCATTTCTCTGTTACCTGCAAAATTTTCTTGCTCAGATTCACCCAAATCCGCCTGAACACCTTCCCAACACCGATTCGCCATGGGTACGATCTGATACGACAACAAAAAGTCTCAGAAAACCCTAACTAAAAACTAAAACCATAAACGCAAATCAAAGAAAAAAAGCCATTGAAATTGACATAACACACGACAAACAATACAAAGAAAAGACCACAGAAGAGAGAAACAAACCAGAAAGATCAATAGAAAGGAAAATTGCAGAGAATCAGATCGCTTGCTCAAGTACAAATCTGAAAAACTAGGGTTTTCTGCTTTTGAAGGATAAACTCCTCCTTTCTCTACCACTTGGTTATGTATTCTACTTGTATACAGTGCCTGAATCCATCGTCTATATATACACGCAGATTATGTTCACTAAATCCAAACAAATCTCCTGATCAAACTTATAAATCTTGGTAAGTTTGATTTGAAACAGAAGCGCGATTTGCGCTTTCCTTAACATTAACCTAAGTGCCCTAAAGCCAAGTGCTTTTTTCCAAATTTACTTTATTTCTATGAATAAAGATATACAATTAGCATATATCTGTCGTAAGATCTATTTTTTTATTAAATATTGATTTAATGGCACAACTAGGGTTTTATAATATATGTTTGGCATTGTATCATTAACTTTTAAGTTACTATAACTCTATAAAATGATTATCTTTGAACTTAAATCACATTAAATATGTGAATGTATTTTTGGGAATGCGAACAATATCGATTTGAAAAAAGAACGAAGAACTATTATGCGATAATATCTAAATATGATATAATAAATTTCTGAAATATGTATATTTTAATTTACTCAAATCTAATAAAAAAACCTAGTATTTACCCTAAACCAAATAAACAATATATATATATATATATTTAGTATCAAATAATCTGTACTTTTATATGGCTTTCAAATATTTCCATGTTAATTTGTTTTTTCCATAAATATTACAAATTTTTGAATGTTCTAACACTAATTATATTGATTTTTATTTTAAAATGCTATTTTTCCATATCCTGTAAATAAACTATACGTCTATTTAGTATACTTATGGATTATACTTGTTCGTATAATCTCTAACTTATAAAATTACAAAAATGATATTTCAAGTTATCATAACATTCGTTTTTTACCAACACTATAGCTAATGGATTTCTGTTGATTGACAACCATTAGTCCGGTAGTTGGATCTAAACAAATTAACTCTTGAAATTCACAAATTGTGCAAAGTAGACATTTGTAATTTAATAAAAATATACAAATTTGACCTTCTCTAATGCACAATTCTCCTAAATTGAGTCAAATTTCTATAATATCTCAAACAATATTTGTCTAATTTAAAAATTTGTAAATTTCGAAGGTCAATTTGTGAATATTGAAAGGTCAAAATATTATCATTCCAAAAGCTGGAGAGTCATCATGCTTCTATTGCTATAGATATAGGAATAAATTTTAACAAAAATGTTAGAGAATCGTTTTAAACAATTTTGATAATTTGAGATGTTAAATTTCCATTTTATATAATTTGGATAGCTAATTATTTAGATTATCGTGCAAATAATTTATTCTATTTGAAATTTTATAACGGGAAAGATATAACATTTATAAAAGAGAAAATAGCTAGTTTGATTCCCACTTGGTTATTTTAACAAATTTGATCCTCAAACTTTTATTTGACATTTATAGTCTCAATACTTTAATATTTTTGACAAATTTGATCTCAATGTGGCAAAATTAATCCCCAAAATTTGAGAACCAATTTCGCCACATATATGAAACTTTGAGGACTAGATTTGCCAAAAGTTATAAAATATGAGGACTAAATATTGAATTTTGTGACTTATTTTGCTTCCACAAAATTTTGAGGACTAAATTTGCTAACTCATATAAACTTTGGGAACCTTAAATGTCATTCGCACTTTATAAAACACATGGGGGTAGGCAAACCTCACCCTTTATGTTCAAAAGATTAACTTCCCTGTAAAACTTATCAAACATTAGTTTTTTAGATGCAATTATACAATGAGGTCCTTCACCTATAAATAAGTCAAATTGAAATATCTCGAAATCTATAAAAATCTATAATGAGACTTAGATGACAAAATGATCATGTTTTGGGACTATTCAAAAAAGGGTATTAAAAAGTCACTTACTGATGATCTATCTAGTTGACTTGCAAGTCGTGATGATTGACAAAGAACATGTCCAAAAAGAATTGATTGATAGGTTCCATTTGAATGTGAATCTGCAATGACATCTCTAGCCATACAAAAAATACAACACACACCTGCAAATCAACCACCATTAATACAAATTCATTAAATGGCAGATTCTTGGCACAGAGTTGTCATGGCACGAATGGCTGCGTATATGAAATCTAATATATCTAGTGTAAAATGTGGACATGATATGTACGCTTATGCTTCTTTGATTTGAATCCATCATGATCATGAAGCTATAGATTCATACTCCGATTATAGTAGAAAATCTCAAATTTTAATGTAAAGCGACCAAGAACCGAAGATTAAGCACAGAATTATGAAGAAAGTTCACTTATGACCAACCTGAGCTAACCATATGTACAAAAACAATTTGGTTCGGTGGCTAATATTTTAGCCATTAAGTAAATAAAAGTCACTTTTCTCGTTTAAAGTTCACTTAAGACCAATAGATTAACAAAGTGTGATTGCAAGGAGAGATGCCAACCTGATGATATAGTAGAGAAAGAAGAATCCCAGCACAAAGTAAGTTGCCAGTCTGCATGCTGTTCTATTTGATTTCTTTTCAAACACCTGATGGGAAGGATACAATGGGAAGGATAAACAAGAACACGCTCAAAATTCCAAATAATTTACCATTTTGAAGCGATCAATAGTCCCTGACATTGTTCCTCGTGACGAATCCATCTCATTACCCTAAATGTGTACAAAATAAAGCAAATAATTACAATTCTTCATTCATCCATGATATCTATAATATATGGCTAGAGTATTAAGAAACAAATAATATTATGATATAAAATACCACTCTATCAAGCATACGGTTGTGACTGTCCACCTCCTCGTGTATATCTCCAGTCAACTGCAACATGAATCAGGAAAAAAAATAACTTTACCCCCTTGAATGATGGCTAAAAGCATGATTCAGCACCTACTTAAATATATATAACAGGGAGCTGATATAATGTAGGGGTATACTCACTCTTTTCAAAAAGCTGACTCGGTCGTGCAAGCTGTCCATACTTTTCTCATTATCGTGATCATCAAGACCATCTGAATACGACGAAGCAGAACGGAAACCTCCCTCTTCAAGTTTATCCATATCAAATAGTGACGCCCTTGAGGCTCGATGATCCCTGTCAGAAACAGGTAGGTGAGGAACTTGAAAAGGTCTTCATATCAAGTAAGCCGTAAGTTCATAAAATCACATCCCAACAAGAAGCAGTCCTAATTAACTGGAATTCAGAATTCAACTTCATTTCTATCAAGAATAACATCGAGTGCATGTGCGACAAAGGAAAACAGGTTTTAATGCTTATTTTAACCAAGGAAACCTACATTTAATAACTTGAAAGTGGTTTCAAAGGAAATTATCTCAATTATTCATGAACTTCATAGAAGAACTGCGACCACGCATCACCAGTAACCTTATCCGGAGAACTCTCAAGTATTATAACGTTCATAAGAGTATGTGGAGCACAATGACCAATCATTAAAACTGAGAAAATTAATAACATGTCCAATCATTCAGTTCTCAACCCATTTGACCAAGATATGTATCCATTACCACAAACCCTGCACCCATATCTATAAAATGCGAGCAAAGCATCACCAGTAACCTGATCTGGAGAACTATAAAGTATTCTAACATTCATAATAGCATGTGGGCACAATGACCAATCATTAAAACTGAGAAAACTGATTTCTCAACCCATTTAACCAAGATGTGTTTCCACTACCACAGAGCCCTGCACCCATGTCCATAAAATGCGAGAAATCACAGCTGGAAATATATAATCAAACAGTATTGTGGCCTGTGGGCAACGACTCGCTCTGATAATAATAAAATAAAAACAAATTATTTCTATGGTATGTTCAATACTATTAAATCTGGGAATAAAGATCGAAGAGGTCTAACAAATCCCAAGGTCCATAAGCTACACAACCACCACACAATCATGCGACCAATTTAAGTATAGATTAATTCCAGTAAATTCACTGTTTTTGCACTTCAGCTTGAACATTTCCACACAATGATCCCAAAATTAAGCTTGGGGATGAGGATTGAACCAGTATTTTTTACAAAAAAACTAAAGAATGCATAAAACATTATAACTTAAGAGAAATGATCAAATCTGAAGAAAATCTTTGGAAAGAACTCACCCCACCCTCCGCGAACTCATCACGATTGGAATAACAAAAAACCTCCGCGACTTCCTGGACTACAATCCTACAAGTTACAAAACATCGCGAGTTCCTATACTGCACAAGATTTCTATTACGAGGAAATTCATCATCCGCCAAATTGATTCCGCGGTTACACGAAGCGAGATCGTAGCTTGCAATTAATCACAACTCCCCCTTTCGATCTGGCGTTGGTTTTTGTGATTTTATTATTCACACATTTTATTTTATTAAAAGAAAAAATGATTTTATGGATAATTATTTCGTGGGAGTATATAATTATTTTAATATGATAATTAATATATAATTTTGTATTCGTTTTAATATATAGTCCAAAATTTGTTGCCAAAGGCCCAAATTGTTTTAACTAAATTAAATAAAAATTTATAATTTTCATCTAAAATAATTATAGGGAACAACCCTAGTCAAATTTCTCATTATCATCGTCTTCTTTTGAATCTGCTTTGACATTTTTCGAACTCCCAATTCTTACGCAAGACGCAAGCTTTCTCACAGATCTACAGCAATGGCGTTATTGTCCTTTATTGGAAGATTGCTATTTGTCTCGGTATTCGTACTCGCTGCTTACCAAGAGTAGGACTGCTGTACTTCATTGCCTTCTACTTTCAGATATGTTTTGTCATTTGTTTTGCTGTTTTTACTTCGAATGCTTGTGTTTTGTAAATCTGTTTGTTGTTAGGGTTTGGTTCTCATGGGTTTTCTGTTTTATCTCAGCCAATTGACATTTTCCTTTTGATAGTGATCCGAGACTAAGCCTTTCAAAATGTCCCTTACTAGGCAGTGGTCGAGTTTTTTCAACTCTCAAGACGGACTCTTTTTTGATCTGCCGGCATCGTTTGATATTTCTTTTAGTAATTATTTGAAATTGATTATAGGAAGTGAGCTACCGATCACCGCAGATTTAGGCAAGGGCTTTATTTTTTTAGTTTGCAGCTAATGTGTAGCGAAAATCTCGTTCTTGAGTAGGATGACATTTATTTGTGTCTTCTTTATTCCAGCAATCTAAAGTTCCTTCCTTTTCCCTGCTCCACACTCCACAGTCTCTTTGTGTCTGTGCTGACTGCTGAGTAATCTCAAGTGGAAGTTGCAGTTCTGTTTTTTCATATTTTTTTACATGTCATTTTTAAAGATGTTTAAATCCTATCAAGTAACCCTATGCTTTTTCTTAATACTCTAATTTTGGGTAGTCCTTTGATTTCTAATTTCTTGAATTTTAGTCAATTCTGTTTCCTATGATATCAACAAACACCAAATCCGTATTCACATTTCTGAATACAAATGCAATATTTTGCGATCAAATCATCTTCTTATTGTTGATCTGAAGTCTTAATGTAATGTATATTCATGGATGTGTAAATTACTATCTTTTTCATCATATTACAAAGGTTTACTGAACTTGGAGTCGACGGTGGACCAGCAGCAAAACAGTTGAAGCCCAAATTTGATGTCTTCTCAAAGCATGTTGTGAACCAAGTTGGGTTCCAAATACCACCCGTAGAGGTATGGGATTCATTTGGCCCTTTTTCTATAGAATTCGTATCTGTCCATCTGACAGTGACTTTCTAATCTGTTTTACAGATGAAACACTTGGTATTTGGAGCCATCGTTGTTAAGGCACTTGGAAGCTTTTTGTTTGTCTGGGGCAGTTCCATTGGAGCCGTAGTACTTGTGCGTTGATTTAATTATACGTAATCTGTTTATGGTAACCTTGTTTACAATAACTAAGATTTTTTTTGCTTCGATCATACGTGCAGATCTTGCATCAAGCTGTTACTGTGCCCATCCTTTATGATTTTTATAACTATGATGCTGGCAGGAAGGAATTTGCTGACCTCTTTATTAAGTTCACACAGGTAAGAAATCAATCTGAAAACTTGGTGATTCTCCATAATGCATGCAAAGAGTAACTGTTTAATATTTCATAACTTTGGGGTTTGCTGATCATATATATTCTGAACAGAACTTGGCACTGCTCGGTGCTCTGCTCTTTTTTATCGGCATGAAGAATTCAATCCCAAGGAGATCAGCCAAGAAGAAGGTTCCCAAAGCAAAAACAAACTAAGTGAATGAAGTACCAAGGCTCTTTGCTGGTTTTGTAAGCTTGTACCATTAGATTAGCAGAGTTTCCTCCAGCTCCTTTTTCGCCGTGGGAGTATTTGAATATGAACTCGTTCATTCCAAGAATTTGGCCATGAGTGATTAGTCTTTAGAACAGCTCGTATTTATGTATTCATGTTTCATATGCTATTCCGGCAGAACCTTTTTCTGAGAATGTTTAGTCCAGATTTCTACATTTCGTCGAAATTTTTTAAGTCATTTGATATTTGAGTTGAACTCACAAGCCTTTGCAGAATACAAAGCTATGCTACAATCTTGGCTGAATATGTATTTGCAAATTCACCAAAATACGTGTATGTTCGTAGTTTTAACCGTCGAATCTGTACGACGATGCCATAAGGTTTGGCATTTTCAATTTTTGCTGCCTGCAAAAACTGGACATTGCAATGCAAGTTTTGTGATATTCATGAAGAGCCAACTGCTATTTGCTTTTATCTTTAAAGTTTGATAAGATTCACTGATTTTGTAGCTAATATAAATACAACATACTCCAACTAATCCTTAAAATGGCCTCGTTGAACATTGATTTCTAGGATAAGAACAGTGAATTCCAGCACTCACAGATAAGCATGATTCTGGGGCTGTGTTCTTTCTCCTATAAATTTGTTGTCTCCCTGCTTTGTCATTGTTATTTTTCTTGCTTTACATTTGGTTCTTGGCATAGTTTGTAACTTCGCATTATCTTTCAGGTATCGAAGCATTTCTTCAAAACCACATATAAACATATGAAGCAATCTGAGCATTTGAGAAAGCGTACCAGTGCTAACTCACGCTTAAAGCCGGTAGCTTGCTCCGTTTGTGATCGGGTTTTCTTTAACAATGTTAGCCTCATGTTACAATTTGACTGCCACCTTAAGAGACTATGTTTTCACTCCGAAATATCTGTCTTTGGGTTTGGTTCCTTTTTCTTGCTCTCCTGCAGATATGGATGCAGCAGCATGTGCACGTGGAATAAATAACTACATACCAAAAACTTGCTCAAAATATTCTTCTACTCCTACAACAACTCTCACCAGAATCTCCTTCTCCGATCCTCGACTCTTTTTACTGCAAAAGCCCGCCGCCAAAAGCCTCACCTGCGGTTCGCCATCTGCATCATCAACTTTCATTGAGTCCAACAAGATGAAAAAACACATTCCTGATATAATTATACTTAGTGATGATGATGAGAGTGATCCTCATGCTAAGATAGATTTGAGCTTGAAGCTTTGAAGATTCAGCAACATGGTTTTTTTCTGAGATCATTGTTTCTATTTTCGTATAATGTTTGTCGAAAATCACGTTGTTTATGCGCTATTTTATCTAATGATACAAGTTATCCTTACAGCAACAGAAGATGAAACAAAATCAGACAAAAATGAACTGGGATTTCATTTTTCAGTTCCTCCTCTGACGTCTGACTGTAATAAAAGGTGTAGATTCAAGATTCTCTACCATATCAGGTGAAACTCCATCCTGGCTTCTCTTCAATGTATTTGAACGTGGAGAGATAGCAATTTTGTTTTCCAATGGTGTAAATGGTGTATGAGTCGGGCGCTTAATGCTTCCGTTTGCAGGTCGCAAACATGCTAGATAACCGTGATTTTGGTTGCTGCAGATAGGGAGATCACTGCATTGTATCGAACCTTCCTTGTCCTTAGGCACAGGACAATCAGAAGGATCCTGCAAGTCATAAAGTTTACATTAATATACTGTTCTTTTTAATGCTGCAGAGTAACAAATGAGCATGCAAAACCAGAGTTACCCCAAGAGGAAGAAAAGTGAAAGCTTGGTGTTCACTGTCGAGATGGATACCGATCTCCTTCCTCAAATCGCCAAGGTTCGAATCCTTACGAATAGTTATAAACTTCGTAGGACTCCCCTTTGATGCTTCCCATTTCACATACACTTTAATATCATCAGGAGCTTCTTCAACTGGCTTGTGATTCTCCTTTTGATCAGTAGATATCCTCAAATTATCATTTACTGTAGGGACAAGGTTTTTCGAGATGCGAGAAGCTACGGATTCATCTTCACTAGTTCTCGACGGATCAATGTTGCTGTGATGGGACAGTTCCCTGTAGTTTCCACATAAATTGAAGATGTTTTGGATCCTTAACTCACGAGATGAAGCTTCAAACACATGATTTTCGGGCACCGGAAGATGATCAGGTGTTTCTATTATCCTTTTCTCTTCAATAACTTCCTTCTGTACTTCGTCATCGGAGTTATTCTCCTTATCGTTTTCATACTCTTCTTCCTCGTACACTGTCGCTAAACATGTTCTTGTCTGTACTACAATTCCTTCATTAAGACAAGACTGGTCTGCTGATAATCCACTGCTGCTACTACCATAAATCACATTTGTTTCCATATCAATGGATTTAGACAAATCCATAGACTTAACCATGTCTGAATCTTCAGAATACACCTCTAAAAGTCTCTTCATGAAGCTATTCTCACAACCTTCTTTCTCAGTTGATTCGTTACCATCCCTTGAAAGACGAAGCTCCGATTCAATATCCTCTAACCGTTGTCGTAGATTCTCGACTTCTCGTTGCTGCTCAGCAATCCTTTCC
The DNA here is from genome assembly GCA_009725065.1 of Utricularia reniformis. Lineage (NCBI taxonomy): Eukaryota > Viridiplantae > Streptophyta > Magnoliopsida > Lamiales > Lentibulariaceae > Utricularia > Utricularia reniformis. The sequence goes on from RWGZ01001439.1 coordinate 65,295, forward strand.
TCCATTTTCCGCCTCTCTTTTTCGACAAACTCATTAACCATAACATCACATTCTTGTATCTTCCTCTCAAGTTCAGCTTTCAGCATCAATGTTCTCTCATTCACTTTCCGGTTTATCTTCTCTTCCGCACCTCGCTCTTCGGCTACTGTAAGTTTTGCTCTTAGCAATGAAATTTCTACTTCTTTTCGTTGTAACTCTTTATGAGCTTCATTTCTTTCTTTCTCCTTCAACTTGTTTTCCTTTTGCAATTTACTGATGAACTGATCCAAAGCAGCTATTCTAGAACCAAGAACAATGGCTGATGAAGAATCTTCACCTCCTTTCTCTTTTTCTGGTGTGTGAGGACCTCTTACTATGCATTTTGCCTTAGCCCCATACTCAAATGTAGCTATAGTTTTATACAACTCCTTTGGATCAGGACTAGCACACAATATCATCAAGATTTTTGATTTATCATCCTCGAATGAATCCTGTCCAAATACATCGAATCAATGCTCGAAAAACCAGACAAGAAGACATTATTTTGCTTGATTTGGAGCTGCTAGAAAGAATAGATACCTGTAGAAGCATGGTTAGCTTGCTATCGCGAAACGGTACATGTGAATCACCATTCGCTATAGATTCGACGACTCGTTTGAGTGCTATATTCCCTTGATTAATCTTTCCTGTCTACATTTTTCAAGCAAAAAGAATGAGCATGATGTATTTCATTCCCACAGCAATCTTACATTTTTATATGTTCTTTTCAGGTACCTGCATTTTGGCTTCTACGCCATTCTGACCGGCTTGCTCGATATTCTCCGATCCTGCCATGTCGACTAGCATCAACCTTCCTCCAACTGTGGGAACATCAACAATTATCTGCATAATGAAGTGAAGAAACAGTAAAGAAAACTGATCAAATATCAGAAAGGTACGTTTTAAGAGTATTACCAAGCAATGGCTTCTTGAACTCCTTTCATTGCAACGTGTGCTTTTAACTATTCTCTTCTTTTCTACATTTTGTATCTCCTTCATTATCTTCCCAGCTTCATTCCCAGATATAGATGATGCATTTTTTGCCTTCTTTCCCATTACTTCAAGCTTCACCTGGTCATTTAACAGTGTTGAGAATCAAAGCGTACTGTAAAATGGAAAGAAAACTGAGATGGGTACAGAGATTTGTTACCTTAGAGCCATTTTTAGGCCATCCAAGACTAAAACCAGAACCAATGCTAGATGATGAAAGAAGATCATAGATTTCTTCATTGTAAATCTCCAGAACTGTAACCTGTACAAAAGTCCCAAATCCAATAGATTTGTCACCATTTTCCTCCATTGCTTGACCCAATATATCCTTCAAAGCATTGTAAACAATCCCGGGTTGCTTCGAGCACCCGAACATGGTATGGCTTTTACCAGATCCTGTTGGTCCGTACATCATAATTGTGCATTTCTGCCCTAGCTTAACCCCATTAATCCTGGACTCAACAAATTTCTTGTAAAATCCATCAAGATCTTGCTCTTCGGAGACAGAAACCCCATCTAGAGTAAAATCACGGTACCCAATTTCAGTCTTCACTCTCAAAGCCTTACCGTCTGCGTCAATTTGAAGAGGCAATTGATTCGTGCTCGGCTTGCTTTTCTGTTCGGGGTGATCTCGAATTCTTCCTATAACTTCCACGGGATGCTCCGATGGAACGAGAGGTGTGGATCCTGCTTCTTTAGTGAAATTAAGACGGTGTTTCGATGCAGGCGTCTTCGAATGGTGGTGCCCTAACCCGAGTTTCGCCGATGGAGTAGGGATATTGGATTTTGAAGGTGTAGGAGCCATTGAAGATAGTTCTATTTTCTCTACAGAAAGGAATCCAGCCCAAAGCTAAAGGATGATCGGAGCAACAAGAAAATTCAAGAATCAGAGAAAGCGACGATGGAGAAGTGAAAAGTATCTAAATTTTGAATTGAAAGAAGTAGCCGTTACGAGGCATTTCTAACAACAAAATTTCGACCGTTGTTTTCAAATAATTTGTTCATTTTTTGTAATCTATTTTTTTAGAATTATTGTTATTTTTTCCTTGTTTTTATATATATCCATTGATATCAATCATCTCTTATTGGATTATCTCAAAAAATCAATGTTTTTATACTGGGTTTTAAGGTTGTATTCCAAGTTTTTTCGATCTAATTATTTTAAAAATTATTTTTAAATATATAATAAATTGAATTTGGTATCGATATGTGTACCGATCATATCGATCTAAACTAGTACGGAATTCTGGACAATGAAAAGAATTGCAAAAAATCTATTAATATTGTTTTTACCACATTATTATATTCTTAATAAAGATGGAGTAATTTTTAGTTTGTTTGTATTTAAATGATAAATATTTTAAAATATACTAAACTGATTTTTAAAAGCACAAAAAATCATTTTCATGGCAGCTCTCGACAAAATCTGAAAGCGAAGTTTGTTTGCATTTAAAAGACAAAATGCATTTACAGTTACCTTCGTCTTCGACGCTACATCTGCAACCACTGGGCCAATTGGGTCGGATTCACTACTCCGTGAACTTGAGCATTCTCAATTTTAAGCAAGCTCGCTACCTCCGAATAGCTCGGCGGCTTCGATTTCCCGATCGACTCGGGAGCCCTACTCCTCCGCTGCTCACCTGATTTCAAAGGCATCGCTACGGCTCGTGCGGGATCGAATCTCTCTCCAAGTAGCGTTCCCTTTGTCAAAAACTCATAAGCCATGTAGCCGGCAAGAAGCCGGTTAGATGAGGACGCCTCCGGTTCGGCTTCCTTCGCCGCCGCTTCTTTTATTCCACTTCCATTAACGGACGTTTGAGGGATTGACGGTTTTAACGGCGTTGATGAAAAGAGGGCTCCATGTCGATCCATCTCTTTCCGTTTACGTGATGACGGCCCAGGGATCAGTATACTGCGCGCGTGGTGGCTCATCGTGACCGTGGGATTCGGAGATTCAATATTTAATGCCACGTAAGGAGAAGGGTAAAAATGTCAATTCACTTCGACAGGAAATGAGGGTTTTTTGGTAAAAAAACTCCGAATTCACCAGTACAAGGGTAGCCTAAAAATAGGCATTTGATTTTGCCATCGGATTTCAAAATATGACCAGACCAAAATCCAAAAGGAAAATTAGAAACCAGACGAAATCGATAAGATCAAAATTACGGAGAAATATTAGCGAATGGATCGATAAAAACTTTTAAATTCAGAGGCGGTAAGCAGATCTGAAGCGTGACGACGGCGATTGAAGGCGGCTCCGACGTATACGACGGCGCTATGTTTGGGGAAATAGAATCAGAGAAGAGGAACAGGGGTCGGTGTTAAGAAAAGACGATAATGAATAGCAGAACCGCTAGTTGTGCAATCCCGTTTACTTATAGCAAATTGTGTGATATTATGCCCTTGGATTTCACATATATTACACAATTGCCATCAGGGAACGCTTATCCTTCTTAAGTTGGTATATATCAGGATTTTGTTCAATACCTTAAATACCCCTACGTGAAATTATTCATGAGTAGTGTATGTTAATTGGGAATTAAAGATAAATATGAGGGTATTTGTGTATTTTAAGTTCCCTATGTGGTCCCATAACACTGTGGCTTCTTGTTGGATCATGAATTTAGTGAACATTTTATTTGAATTCTTAGAGTTTTCTTAAATTTTGAATTAATATTTTTAAAATATCATTTTTTAAATACACATGAATATTTTCACATAATAATGTGTATGTAAATTAATATTCGCTTTTAATACATAGTTAATCGACTATAATAGAAAATTATTTTTTCATAAATCAACATAGATCAGAACTAGATGTAACATAATTAGTAAATAAACTCTTTAAGCATCAAATTATGCCCAAACTATTCAAACAATCTTCTAACACATTTTTTTTTATTTTAAATAAAATACGAACAAATATGAAATAGTTTCATGCTTGTTACACACTACAAGTCCAACAAGAGAAGTGTGATCTCGTATTGAGTCATTTTGTATATTTGAAAATGAATATTGTTTTAATTTCATTGTCTTTACCAAAATAATAAAAATTGCAAAAAAAAACTCATAAATATTATAATTGGTTATATTGATATATAAATTTTTAAAAGTTTTCAAGTCTATTTAAATTTTACAATTGTGTATTTGACCCCAAAGATATAAAATTGTTCATATTTTAAATGTATCATAAATTTGTATTAGATCGTTTAATCTTGAAAAATATTAACAATTATATCTACAAACTTTAAAAAATCCAAATATAACACATATGTATCAAAATCACTCTAAAAAATGGACGAAATACAATTATTATTCTCATTTTTAAATAATTGTGAAAACTAATATGTTAAATATATAATTTCTAAATTTTAATATAGTCTTTACACTATTTTAAAATATATAATTAAAATCTAATTTTTTATTAAAAAAAATACATAGACCGAATATTATTTGAAACGATAAAATATATATATCAGAGATAATTGCCATTTGATATAAGTAACTTTATAATTCAAAAGGCATGAAATATGGGATACAATGAACATTAATATATAACTACACAATCTCAATAGATCTTTTCTAAATTCATGTAAGTCACAGAAAAAAGTGACTGTAAGTCTTTGTATTTTTCATCTTTGGTTTTACATAGACCATTGTCCAATGTTTCAGGATTTCTTAATAACAGGTTGAAGCTTTTCTCGATTGTTGTAAACTTCTCCCTCAAGGTGAATATGAATATTTTTCATATTCAGCTTACTAATCATTGTCTTATGTTGACTTATGCTTAGACTTTTCGTAAGGATGTCAGCAACTTGGTTTTGTGTTCTAATGTAATGAATATGTATTAGTCCATCTGATACTTTTTCTCGGATAAAGTGTCAATCCAATTCAAAGTGTTTGATCCTCTCATGAAGGATTGGATTACTACTAATCTAAATGACTGATTTGTTATCGCAAAATAGATCGACGGGAGCTGGACTTAGAATTGAGAAAGATCATAAGAAACCATTTAACCACAATAATTCACATGTAGTCAATCCCATGGTTCTATATTCTGCCTCGATCGAACTACGAGAAACTGTTGGTTGTTTATTTGATTTCCAACTTACAAGATTGCCCCGAGGTAAATGCATAATCCAGAAATAGATCTTCGAGTATCAAAGCACTTGGCCCAATCGCAGTCGCTAAATGCTTGTAACTGGAAGTTGCTGGATTTTTGGTTGTTGTCTCCATCATCCCCCATGGTAAGAGCAGAGAAGAAGGAAGAAAGTAAAGCAAAGTTTTAGCAGCGGAAGAGCTCCGATACCATATCGAAGTTAATTGTCATTTGATATGAATAACTTTATAATTCAAAAAACATGAAATACATGATACAATGAACATAGATATATAACTATACAATCTCAACGGATCTTTTCTAAATTCATGTAAATCACAGAAAAAATGATTGCAAGTCTTTGTATTTTTTTTCTTTGGTTTTACATAGACCATTGTGCAATGTTTCAGTATTTCAAATGGCAAGTTAAGTTTTTCTCTATTGTTGTAACAATATACCTACCGAAGGAATGTACTAAATATAAAAAAGAAAATGTATTTAAGGCTTGCTCATTGAAACCCCGAGAGCGCGAACAGAACTGAATATTTCGCTTCTCTTAGATTGTTTATCCTCCGGTCGATCTTTCGGATTGGGATTTTTCCCCTGAATCTAGGGTTTTTTCTCATGGCCGGAGATTTTCGACTTCCGATCACCGTTGCCCAGGTGATTTTTCTTCCTCCGCTGTAGTGATTCAGGTTAACTGGAAGAATGTCGGGTATTTTCTGATTTAGGGTGTTTCCCGACGCCGCGACACAAATACAAATTGTAATTGCGAATATTTTCTTGACATTTTTACTGATTATTTTAGGTGCGTATTTGCTTAGTTAAGCAATACTAAGTGTGTGTTCTGCACAAATTATATAATGTATAATCAGAATTTATAATTAGAATGCAGAATTAGAATATATAATTAGAATCTGCGTAGTGTTCTGTATAAACATATTGATGAGAACTCTAGAACCGGGTACCTTGTGATGGGTAAGACCCAGCAACGATTGGGCCAATTCAAATAGCGAAAATGAATTCCTACAGCCCATTTACACTTCTAAGGAAGAGCGGCCTGATGTTCAACTAGATGACCGAAGCTAACCTTAACGAAATAAAGCGTTCTCTGCCAGCTGTCATCTGTGTTCGGTCCGAGCGGTTACAGAACGGTTACAACTTACGTTAACCACGCTTCGGGCCTTCCCACGTTTACCACACTTCGGGCCTGATCACGCAGACCACGCCTCGGTCCCAACCTCGTTTTACATCCCGCGATAACAACCTCTAACAAACCTGTCAGATGCCGTTACAGAGCGTGATTTACACACGCTATGAACTCTATAAATACAGGGCAAGACGACGGAAATAGCAGGACCCTTTGGACGCGGAAGAACAGACCGTTACCCTGCCGGAATTCTTACCGTTTTCTTTACCTTGTCATTTTCATTAGCCTCTCTTGTATTGACTATGAGTTATTTCATTAGTGAATGGGCTAAGAGCATAATCTGCTCTTAGTCGAGTGGTTTTCACCCCAATTCCTAGGGTTTCCACTATACATCGATGTACATTTATTTATTTCCAGCTTTTGATCGTCTTCCACATCTAAAACACATCAAAACCGAGTTCGTTTGCTAAGCGAACCGGACGACTGTTGGTACTCATAAAAGGGGACCATAACAGTTTGGCGCCGTCCGTGGGGCGATTCTCTAATCCCATTTGAGTTTTCTACTAGGGATAGGATAATCAAAGGCATGACGACTGGAACTCCGACAAATAATAGTGGCGTGCTTCCCGACAGTCTCCCAGCACCAACATTCACTTTACAGGATCTGGAAGATGTCGTAAGGAAGGTGGTACTGGAAATTACGTCGGAGAGAAGTGGAACAGAACCACCAGCTGTTTCGAGCCCTGTTCCCAAAAACAGAGGTTATGAGAGTGATCCTGACAAACGCAACACTGATGAAGAGGAAATCATCAGGCGTGACGTCACAACGAGGAGACCTAGATATCGATCTACTCCTCCCCCTCCAGCCAGAGCTCTAACTCCCGCTCCTGGAAATGACTAGGAGCAGATGCAGCGACGAATAGATGAGCTCACCAGGGAGTTGGAGAGTATGCGTAAATTGAAGGATTGCGAACCGAATCTGGGACGCAATCCTGGTTTATTTAACAGGGCCATGGAGGCTCCTATCAGGCGAAGTAAGGATGACGATTGGTGGCATAATTTACATGCTGTTCAAACGTCATCCCAGCAATCTGAAGGCGTATCAGCCGCCTTGGGAGATTTGATGCTCCCCTTTTCTGAGGAAATCTGGGCAGCAGTCCCAGATCGGCATTATCGCAACCCCAAGGGGTTGCCGACATTTCNTAAGCTTAGGACGAATCTGGACTGGTGACCGAAGCTTCTTGTCCGCAAGGTTCCCAAGTTGCAGTGACCGCTCTGACGAGTCAGATGCTCCTGCACTTGCCTAGCCCCATGGATGAGTCGTGATTCTCCCAGAACTCATTACGAACTAAGACATTCCCTTCAACGGCATTCAGTCTTTAGGGATGGCCTTTTGTACCTATGAAATCTGCTACAACGAAAGGAATGATAGTCATCATATCGAAACATAAGATCGGTCCTAACATAAGACGTATTATGTTGACCTGATCCAAACAAAGTTGACCTAAATAAACTAAATATAACGTCTGGGACCGATGGTTGACACCCTGTAAGTGTCCCCGATCTTATACTCGTTAGTTTATTCAGAAGTTAAGATAAAACAGCTTCGTTTAGATAAAACTTATTAGTTTATTCAGAAGTTCGTTATATCACTTCGTTTCGACAATTAAAATAATCAAAGTGGAAGAATAAAAGTCTTTATATTAAGTAAGAAGTGCGGCAGATACAAAATGATAATTAAATCTAACTAATCTGCCCTTCTTCTTTGTCTTCCGCTTCGGGCTCCTGGGGTTCGGTCCGGGCCGCGAGCCGCTTCAACTCTTCCTCTTGATCGGCCACCTTCTGGTTGACCGCTTTCTCCATCTCTTCAAAGAGATAGAAGAAAGGGTCTTCTTCCAGCATAGGTTCTTCCAAGGTTGGAATAACCTGAAACTTGCCATCTCTTTCAAGTGGCTCGATCATCTTCCAGCGCTCGTCCGAAGGGGAAAGCCCGAACGTCTGGATAACTTGCTCTCGTATGTTATCCAGATACTTCGCAGTGTAAACCCCATGTATGTTATCCGCTAAAGCGAATAACAACGGGGACTGAGCGAACCCCAGAACTGCTTCCCGAAGCGAACATTCGGTCGAAGTGCGAGCCCTCGTCAACTCTTCATCCAAGGCCGCCTTTTCTTCTTGGGCCCGAAGAAGAAGCTCATTCAGCTTATTCCTCTTCTCCTGGGCCCGACCTTAGACTTGGTTGATTTCTTCGTCTTTGGTCCGCAACTGGGCCTCCAGGTCGCCTATTCGCCCCTGAGCCGTTTCCCCCACCTTCTCCAGTTCAGAGACTTTATCTGCTAAGAGTGAGACCTCCGTCCCTGCTCTTAGCAGCTCATTGTCCAATCGGCCAGGGTCCTCCCGTACCGTGACCAACTCCCCATGTTTGATCTCAACTTGCTTTTTCGCAAGGTCAAATTGGTCTTGGACTTTTTGGGACACAACGCTATCACCTTGGTACTTCTCCACAGTGATAGCGGTTGTGAAAGCTTTCCTCAACATTTGCAAAAGACCACACATTGTTAAAAATGAAGCTTCGGGCCTCCACGTTAAGCCAAAGTTACATTGGATGTGAGGTCGAGGAAGCTTTCCATAATATCTTCCCCAGATACGTCCGCTTGGACGTTATCTGGGTTCTGCTCCCCGAAAATGCGGAAGTCATTTACGAAGGCACTCCGCCAGGAGGATAACTTCCTCCCATTGCTGAACTTGTCCAACAGGCCCAGGGCAACTCCCCAGTCGGAGTTAGTCTTCAGGCCCTGCGCAGGCTCCTTCAGGACGATCCCCTTATTGGGAACCGGAGCGCGGCCCCCCTTCTTCAGCCTCTTCGGCTCCTGCGGGGCTTCCACTTCGGTCACCATCTTCCCTTTCCCTAAGGGGACCTTAGGGAAAGAGCCGGGGAGAACCTTCTCCATGGGAACGGCTCCCTGCATCAATAAAGTAATAGTCTCAGTGTTAATAAAAGAGGTGTTACCGATTTGATAGAGGCTGGATAAACTCAAAGAACGAATCCGAGCCTTTATTACCTCTTCTACCACTCCAAATACCCGAAACGCAGGCCCTTCTCCGCTTGAAGACTTCCCAGTGCAGCGAAGGGTCAACGCGCCCGCGCTGGGTGTTTGGATCGGGGGGTTCCCTGATGCTTCAGCGCTGGAAGATAAAACCCCCTTCGGGGCTGGGGACCACCGTGCCCCCCGTTGCTGATTCACTTGCTTCAGCGCTGCCCGATGCTTCCCTTTGTCCCTCAGAAGGACGGACCGAAGCAGCTGCCATACGTTTAAAACGTGAGCTCGGAATCGTCTCGGTTGAATCTGCAAAACAAATACATAAAGATCAGGAAAGATTAAAATGTAAACACTATTTCATACCCGATCCTTCTGATGGATCTGAATCTGAACTAGAAGATAAAACCCCCTTCGGGGCTAGGGCTCCAGTCCTACCCGCAACACCCATCTCTATTAACCTTCTCTCCCGAAGCAGATATATTCTTTTAAGGCGTGCTTCGGGAGGGGGGAACATCGCAAGTGTATTTGCGGTGTCCGTGCGGGAGGAGTTGAACCTGCTTCGGTCCAACTGGCCTATGCGTGGGTGAGTTATGCGTGGCCATACTCTCAACAGATCCTCTTTCGGAACTATCATCCACACATAACAAGCCTCCCACGCATGGAGAGACTCTTCTTTATCAACAATTGCGCACTCTTTGGTGCGCACCGCTATGTAATACAACTTACGACATCCCAATAGACCCTTCCCCTTTCGGGACCCAACCAAGAACAGGTTAAAGAAGTGTTTTAAGGTTGGAGCTCGATTTTGTTGGTGACAATAAAAAATGAACGCTATAATATACACGTAACTGCCTGGGAATAACGCAAAAGTTGGGCAGTGGATTTCTTTAAGCACGGCCGCTACAAAAGGATGTAGCGGAAAACGGAGCCCGCACTTTAAAGAGGCGTAACTAACTGGAATAGCAGACGCCGGCACATTCATTTCTGTCGGAAGGAAACAGGGAATATTTTCCAATCCCTTCCAAATAGAGTAATGTGCCGGGATTGAAAACCTAGACCTAAACTCCTCAATGTCTAACTCGGACATAGAAGGATAACACATTTTGTGAGGAGCCATGAAAATATACCTTAGAAAAAGCGGATTGGAAGAGGGTTAACGAAAGATCGATTAAGGGCACAAGAACTCGCTGCGATTTCTCCTTCGCGATAATGACGGTGAGGAGAAACAGTGTCCAGAATCCTGATTTAAATACTAATCTCCCAGCCAATGGTGAGCCGCCACGTAATACTGCCCAAAACAGCGACTGTACGGGGCGCACTCATCATGCTTTTGAACTGCCGAATGTGAAGAGGCGCGGGTCGAGATATTAATATTTAAAGAATAACTAAGATAAAAGCATAATTTAAATATACGTTATTAGGTCGTAAGCGTGATTGATCCATACACTAAGGCAAATTTCGGTCCCCTGGACTCTCACTACCTACAGGTACGGTCCCTTGTTCTCATGAATGTGCAAACATCATGTGATCGGCCTTGTATCACCTCTGCGATCGGCAATCAAGCCCGAGGGGCTAGTGATGAGAACTCTATGACCGTGTACCTTTTGATGGGTAAGACCCAGCAACGATTGGGTCAATTCAAATAGCGAAAATGAATTCCTACAGCCCATTTACACCTCTAAGGAAGAGCGGCCCGATGTTCAACTAGAGGACCGAAGCTAACCTTAACGAAATAAAGCGTTCTCTGCCAGCTGGCACCTGTGTTCGGTCCGAGTGGTTAAAGAACGGTTACAGCTCACGTTAACCACGCTTCGGGCCTTCCCACGTTTACCACGCTTCGGGCCCGATCACGCAGACCACGCCTCGGTCCCAACCTCGTTTTACATCCCGCGATAACAACATCTAACAAACCTGTCAGAGGCAGTTACAGAGCGTGATTTACACACGAAATGAACTCTATAAATACAGGGCAAGACGACGGAAATAGCAGGACCCTTTGGACGCGGAAGAACAGGCCGTTACCCTGCCGGAATTCTTACCGCTTTCTTTACCTTGTCATTTTCATTAGCCTCTCTTATATTGACTGAGTTATTTTATTAGTGAACATGCTAAGAGCATAATCTGCTCTTTGTCGAGTGGTTTTCACCCCAATTCCTGGGGTTTCCACTATATATCGCTGTGCATTTATTTATTTCTAGCTTTTAATCGTCCTCCACATCTAAAACAAATCAGAACTGATTTCGTTTGTTGAACGAACCGGACGACTGTTAGTACCCCCTAAAAAGGGATCATAACAATATTGTTATAATGATTTTATCAATAATATTATGATTGTTATGTATTAGATGTGCAAAAACGATCAGTTTATTGATTTATAGGTTTTAACAAATTCGATTAAATGATTTTTAATTATAATTTTAATAATCAAAACCGAACTAACTACCTATCAAGTTTATTAGCTTTCGGTTATTGAGTTAGTATTTACATAAAAAAACATGATATAAAAAATATATATATAAGTGTAGGTTCTGTGGTTGAGAGTAAAATTATTTATACAAATATTGATATTAATATTGATTACATATAGTCAGCAACACAATTGACTATACATAAGATATATTAAAATATTAACCAAGCTGTGTACACTTTGAAACCATCAGGCAATGGCCGTTTTTCGGTTGCACGAAAGATTTGGTTAGACCTCCTAGCAAGGTAGACCGTGGGGTCGACTATGATAGGTCGAATCCTTTCTTTCCTACAATGAAAATAATGAAGAAGATGTTATTACAATAAATCGAATGGTTTCTTGCCGATATCTATAAGTAGTAGAGGAATTGCCTACTTTTTACATCCTAGATTACTAGTGTGCTGAATGAAATTGAGGTCTCTTCTTACAGAGGAGAATATATGAGACAAGTCTGAAAATAAACAGATCAATGTGTGCATAAGAAAACATAAATGCAAACTTCTCCACTAGCATCTTGAACAAGTAAAACAAAAAAATGCAATTGTATGTATATCCAAGAATACGGGATAGTATAACGATTGTATTTTTAACATGATGTTCATTAATACGAGAATAACAAATGGTTATTCCCAAAGGATACACAACAAAAATTTACTAAAATCAACTAATGCGTTCAAGATCTCCTCAATCGGGGCTTGAAGCAATTAAAAAATATTAAACTACTAATCAGAAACTGGATTTGATGATTGATATAAGATGTATTATGCAAATCATGCACAGAAAAAACCCTTTTGGCAAATCCCAAATGCTTGCAAACAAGAGGATCATATTGTTATGGTCCCTTTTTATGGGTACCAACAGTAGTCCGGTTCGTTAAGAAACGAACTCGATTTTGATTTGTTTTTTATGAGAAAACGATTAAGAAACTGGAAATAATAACGAGGCAATGCAATTTATAGTGGAAACCCCAGGAATTGGGGAAAATACCACTTGGATAAGAGCGAAATAAGCTCTTAGCTTGTTCACTAATCAAACGATTCATTACAGAATACAACAAATGTTTTAAGAAGATAACAGGGAATAAGAAAGCAATAAAAATTCCAACAGGGTAACGGCATGTTCTTATGCGTTCAAAGGGTCCTGCTTTTTCCGTCGTTGTGCTCTGTATTTATAGAGTTGATGGCGTGTGTAATTCATGCTCTGTAACTGCCTCTGACAGGTTTGTTAGAGGTTGTTGTCGCGCGATGTAAAATGATGTCGGGATCGAGGCGTGGTCTGCGTGATCTGGCCCGAGGCGTGGTAAACGTGTGGAGGCTCGAAGCGTGGAACGTGTGGGTTTGTAAACGTTTGGACCGAACCATGGAGCCAGCTGTCAGAAACCGATTTATTTCGCCAAGGTCATCTTCGATCCTATCGTAGAACATCAGACCATTTTATCTTAAGAATACTACTGGGCTGCACAAGTTCGCTTCTACCATATGGATCGACCCAATCGTTATTGGGTCTCATCCATTGCAGGGTACCCGGTCCTAGAGTTCTCATCACATATTGTGGTAAGTATCTAAAACACGAGAATCCACACAACCCGGTTGATCCCGAGAAAACTACACAATTATCGACACTGACGAAACTGAAACTCCATACAAAGTATATAAAATTAAAACACAAAATCAAATTCAACAAAAAGCATAATAAGTAGAACAAAAAGTAGAATATTTCATCAAATAATGATACTAAGATAGCATACCATCCTCTGTAATCAAGGGATAACCCAATGCAATCAAAGTGACAAACCAATCCCATCCAAAATCCAACTTTAACAAAATTGCCGCAGCTCTCAAATATGCAGCAATATTAGTAGAACCAGTTAAAGTATTTGGATCAGGCTTCCCAATCACATCGACGTTTCCAAATGTTCGAATCACAGGCACCGATTTAACTAATGCCCCAAACCTTATTCTCTCTTCATCACTACCATCAGCTGAAATATGAAGCAAATACCTATTTCTTGGGTGGTAAAATACGAGCAACAAGCGGAAAATTCTGTCAACATCTCCACGGCCGCCGGAAATGTAGTATGCAAAGGCCGGAGGAAGGCCAGGTCCTTTGTGAATTATTGAAAAATATGGCTTTTCCGGTGAAAAGGTGGAGGAGTAAGTGTCATCGAAGCTGGAAATAAGCGATAAGAAAATCAATAGTGTAATGAATGCACCAGAAAATAAGATGAACAACCATTTTCTTTCAGCTCCCATCCAAACTCAAAATTGAATTGAAAAAACAATAGAAAATAAACTATATTACGAAATGAGAATTCCAGATTTCCCAATAGAGAAAAGGATTGAGAGCCCAAAAGGGGTATTTCATCAGATATTCGTCTAAAAAAAAGCAAAAATCAATCTCTGTTTGGAACAAAGGGATGCTGAAAGGGAATCAATGAGAGCTTTGTTTTCTCTGAATGACTTTCGACTTTGTTACCCAAATATCTGCAATGATTCAAATTTCAAAGTGATCTGATTATGAGTTCCAGATTAATCAAGCTATCAATAATGGCTGCAGAGAAAAGGAGCAACCTTAATTCTTCATCACGGTCCCTAGTTGCCCGTGATTCTCACTCTCTAAATATTAAGAAAGTATAGTTGACACGCACTGGTTGGTAGAATGTTCATCTTTCTTATTATTTTACCATCCTTGAAACAAAAATCAGTATATTTAATAAATCATAATAAATCCACAACATCAAATTATTCCCACTGTTGGACGAATCCATTCTATTAAATTTTCCCAAAATTTTATATAAACATAATATGGATTATAGTGGATTTGGTCCATTGAAATGGAACTAATCATCAAATCTGAAAATGATTGACTTGGCTATGGGAAATAATAGTCAAATCAATCATAATAAATCTGGTTGTGTCAAAGTCACAAAGTCAAAATTCGATCCTAAATTTCTGTTTTTTTGTTATTATATAGAATAAAATTAGTCACTATATATATGATGTATGATTTTTATTTCTAAATAAAAAAATTTATTCTTTTTGACAAATATACGTTGTAATTGTTCTTTTATCGTGCTATTAAAGAGTATTTCTGAAAATCAATCATCACATTCTTTGATCCCAACAAGTGGTATCAGAACTCGGTTTTATCAAACACAACAGTGGGGAGACTAAATTATAAATCAGACAAAATCAATATTTCTTTGGATGTAATATCTTCCGAAGTCGTATAGAAGTTTAATAGAGAGGATTATCAAATATGGGAGTTTGTTGTAAGACCAAGCCGAACATGGAGGTGGAATTCAGAAATATGAGGCATGGATCACATGCAAGGCATGAGACACTTTTTTTACGGATATAATGATCAATTGGGGTGGGCCGAGCATCACCAAATTGGTCATGGGGAAGTAAGATTGGGCTAGGAAGGAGACTTGACCTACCCAAGGATGACCAATGAAGCCCACAAGGGCCCAAGCGAGAAAGGGAGCCGATGACCATGTGAAAGAATGATAAATATAGAAATATGAAGAAAATTAGGAAGCTAGAAATATAATGGAGAACTAGGTCATAAGAGCTAGGATAAGTAGCAGTATAAATATAAAGGAGTGTCTTTGAAAGATAGAGAAGAATCATCACGGAGGCCGACGGAAAGGACATTTGGAAAAGTTATCATTAAGATAGCAAGTCTAATCAAAATTTAATCTTTGGATCATAGATAGATTAGTGGAAGCAAATACAAAGAAGGATAAGGGGGTCTTTTAGCTTATGCTATGA
This sequence comes from Utricularia reniformis, assembly GCA_009725065.1. Classification (NCBI taxonomy): domain Eukaryota; kingdom Viridiplantae; phylum Streptophyta; class Magnoliopsida; order Lamiales; family Lentibulariaceae; genus Utricularia; species Utricularia reniformis. Next base: position 80,833 of record RWGZ01001439.1, read on the forward strand.
GGGTATGGTTTATGTGGCGGTGTATGTTCTTTCTTCTTCTCTTTCTCCACCCGGGCGTCACGCCAAGACGAGCCCCATGTGTCAACCACAGTTGTGCGTGAGGCAAGCCTCTAATGGTGGTGTTTCTATTGATTTGCATAAGATCCAAAGGTCGGTGCCGATCGCTAAGAACTTTACGCTAGAGATTGGTCAAAACCAAGAATAGATAATGGTATGTGCAAAGGTATCATGGTTGAGTTACATATTGGTGATCTCGTCAAGGACCAAAACGAGTGGAATGGGGGGCGGAGCAAGCGCAGTCCGTAGTGCCCCCTCGATCATTGTCGAGGCAAGCATAGTCCATTTAAGTGGGTGACATGTATAGAGTATATGGGTAAGATGGCATGGGGAGGATCGATAATGCCAAAGAAAATTGAGGTTCGAACTCAATTGTTTTACGACAACACCATGACTCATGAAATATGATTTTACGACGCAGCACGACGAGCTCGCGTACGGGCGAGTGGGACCAGAACCCAAGCCTGGGACATTAAGTCGGTGGTAACGTGATCGGATCACGGATAGGGTCAAGGCTCGTATGGTTACAATTGCAGTATGAGGGTGGACATTCGTGCATAACGAATTGTCCACGGTACCGTGGAATGGGACACAGAGTAGCGAACCAAACCTCAGACCCCACCATGATGAAGGGGTTTCGAAGCTTGGCATTAGACTAGGTTATGGAGTCATGAATGGGTGTCATGTAGGGATCTATGAAACTATGATAAATATACGTATTGGGATTAAGCACGATCATGGGGAGACTAGCTTTGTAAATTTCGACCCCTTACTGAGTGTCAACACATTATGTGTTATGTTCCTTTTCAGCGGTAGAAGTTCCAGAGTCTGATGGCGGTGATGCGAAGTGAGGACGGTTGCCTCCATGTACGGGACATATGCTAGTGTTCATTTCTTTCTTTTGAATAAGTTGGTTATGTTGAACTACGAGTTAGACTAATTTCCATTGTTTTAATAAAATCCCGGCACTTCCCTTAAGTTAATGTCATGTACGCTCTCGTTGGGCTTAGTATCTTGACACTTGGCCACATGACTCGACCCAATCACATAGAGCATGGCTCTAGGTCGTGACAGGTTGTTCAATTGGATTCTAATAATGCACTTCGAGCATCATCTTCTTTGGCTCCAATAACACATCATGAATCATTACAAGCAAGAAAATGACAAGCTAGAGTGGTTTTTTCTATGGATTGGATCGTTCCAAATCACCAAGGGTACTTGGGCTCACTTCCGCAAAATAAATATGGGACAAACTTAAAGTAGAATTCGAAGGAGGTGATCTTCTCTCAAATGAGTTCTGATCTAGTCTAAAAATATTTTGGATATTTATTTTTAGATCAGTCAATTTATGATTAATTCGTAATTTATGTTGTTGTGGAGACACGAGCGATATACGAGGTTGGGCCCACAATGTGCGGGCTTACGTCCTCGGGAGAGCGAAGCTCTACCTTGGTTTTCACTATAATAATCAAGTGGTGCAAATACAATGAAGTGATAATGATAATACGGGTGAAAACGGNCTTCGCATATATGATCACTTTAATGAGACTCACTTTCGTAACATCTTAAATCCTATCTCTTAACCGGTCTAACGTCGGTTCATCAAAATTGGACCTTTTGTAGTCTCCTACTAACATCATTACGACTCTTCTTTCGCTTCATCAAACCCAACTATGGCAGCACTTATGACTTCTTTGAATGCGCAAAACATAAACCCAAAGGTTTATGATGAGGAGTGGAGACATAAACGAATCGATATTTATATAGCACTTTCAACCTTCAAAAGCAACCCGAGTATGTACTTATCAATTTATATTTCGCTTACAAACATCATAGATCAAGAAGAATTTCCGTCTTTCACTAACAATTCACATCTAGAAGGATTCCACCTCACTCAATATTTCATCAATATACTCAATCACTCGCTTAAATATTGGAAATGATTACTTGCAGACCGGTTTTTATCTATATACCATCACTATTGACTTCCATACATTCTTCTTCCCACATCTTTAAATATTGATCTCATCGACCGCTAATACGTAGCATCAAGTTTCTTCAAACCAAAAGGCTTAATTGAAAAACTTCAAACCGAAAAATTTAAACATTATGTCAATGTCGACGATAGATATAGGTCCTCTGTGGGCATCGTTCGACTTTGGAGGCACAAATAAGTTCGCGATCGATTATGTGCATTTCATAGAGCCCTTCCTTGAAATAGGACTCCCACATCTTCAATAACTATGCTTTCATTTTCACGGGAGAATATCCACTTCTTTAGAAGAATTCATTTTCATTCTTAAAAATCCCCTTAATAATAGAGGTTTCATCTTTATACCTTTTTCTCTCTCTTCTAGAACAAAACCATGTCATGTTAATACACTCGATCTTCCGTTTAGAATGCCATGTCTCCGCACTAGACATCGTCGTATCGCTTCGTAACATAACACTAGGAACATATATTGCCGACACATGATTTCCCTTTTACTCCGGAACATAATAATAGAGCTATCAAAGAGGAGTAGGGATATGGTAGCTCCGATTAGATTTAAAGCACTTCTTCCCAGGACAAAATTGTAAAAGAGGATAGAAAGATCCACCACTACGAATTCCATTAATAAATACCTTGATATTTCCTGATATCCCAATGTGATTGGAAGAATAACAAATCGTTCAAAAGCAACAAAAATGTTGTTAAACCAGACTAACTCAATATGTTGCTTATTAAGTAATGCCAAGACATTTGCTAGGATGCACATATGGTCAAGATACCTGTCGGCTTGATAATGTCACAGGTTAATTAACAAAGAATGCTCAATAATCATATATTTCCGGACGAATACCATTCCGGGCGATCAATAAAATACTACAACTTTGATATCTCTTTCGTGAACTTCAATAGGCATAGTTGTATAATGATACTTCTGAAAACTCAAAAACCATAATTCTCAAATATCTTTAAATAACTGGTGAGCATGTTGATGAATACATTCTAAGCGACATCCAATTTGGATAATAAAGTAAATCAAACACATGAAATCTTCACGATAGAATTAGAATAATCCGACGAATACCATTTCGGATGATTAAGAAAAATAATTAGATACTCTCTTCAACATAGGGTTCTTGTTACCAAAAACTTGATCATCGAGTAGAGATTTAACTTCGACCATTCAAGCTCAATCGTTTCCTTTAATTCCAAATACTCAAGCATAATTCCAAGAGTTGCGAGACTCTTCAAGGGGTTTCGTTAATGCAGACTCACACGATTCAAATAGAGAACACCGGTCGGTAAAGACATGACCCATTTTTTTCAAACAACAATCAATACCAATGAAAACCAGGGCGATTTGACTACTCCACACATATGCTCGAATCCACTGAATGATTAGTAAGAGACTTGATAGTCCATATAACCATTAGAGGGTGTTGATTACTAAGTGGAAATGTCGAGACATAAATATACGGTTCATATAATGAGAAGACGAGACTGCCCTTCAATAACACACCTCCACTCGGGAGTTTCTTTTTCTGATTCTATCGTAACCTCACGCATTTCATGGTTATTCGTTGATTAATAACTTGGCATTTTAAGAACATCTTCACTATCCATACATGAAGCTTCTCTTTCTGTCACGATATATATATTTATTCGCGAACGTGTTATCATCCATACTAGTTTGGTCTTTGTCATAATAACTTCTTGCTGTGCAATAATAATTTATCGACGTGCTCTTGAACTCCTCAATTTGAATATTAAGATATTAAATTCCATATTCTTGTATATGTACAATCTCTTGAACGCCAAATAACTCACCAAGTTGCCATAAACTTCCTCGGCCTCTCAACCTTGAACCTTAAACCACCAAAGTAACTGATAGTTGTATAGAACATGCACGATAGTTGTATAGATTCTTCATGAATGGATAACCAGAAAACCCCGTTGATAACTCAAAACTATAAAAAACCCACATCATTAACTTCAGTCTTTCGCACTGACCTAGAATCCCGAACAAACTGAGTACATATTGAGTAAGCTTCTAAATACTCATGGCGTCTTTCTTCAGGTCATGTAAAATAGTTATTAGGGAGAGTGGATGTGTGTTCTCGGATTGAATACTCAAGTCAACTCCCTCGACCTCGGTCTCTGGCATTCCTTCCACCATACTACCCAGCTCATCAAACTAATCATGCTTCAAAACCAATTAACATCGGACACCGATTTTCGACACCCACATTAGCATGTCCGAAATTGTTATGAAAAAATGACAAAATACTTGGAACTTATGAGTCCCCAGTGTCAGTTCTTATAATAAGGGATCCTTCTCTCTTGTGTTAAATCATGGAGAGAAATATACTAGAACTGAATAAATACACTTGCAATTGAATACCAACAAGATTTGCGTGTTGAACTTCGGCAGCGATACATTCGATCGATCACACGAATTGCAACAATGTCAAGTGACTCACAAGTATACGTTCTTTCATTTACTGAATATACGGTGTACTCGTTAGGCCAAGCTCTTCCATATTCTACGGTGGATCCTCCAGATTTTGCAACGATCAACTCTTCTCGTGTACTCCATAACCTCTTATTTTACTACAAACCTTACTTGCTACATTATCGCTGTCGAAACGTAGTATAGAACTTGTCATAATCCTTAAAAAATTCACAAATCGGATCCAATGGATGAACTTGGATCGGACGTAAGGTCATAGTATCACTATTGATCGGTGAGACAATGATGATGTAGTAAGATGACACAATCACATATTCAACTTTTCATTCCTTCGGAAACCATGAATGCCCTCGCATAGCATTGAACACTTCCACACGACGAAGCGCTTGAGCACATGTAATCTCTTATCTTTCCTTGTAGTGAGTAACTCGCGTTGACCTGGCACCTCCAACTTTTAACGGCTATCAATCTTACCTACCATACTGTGCACACATATATAATTAAACAACATGTAGCCAAATTCCCCCAATGCAATTATGCATCCACTCGTTTTTCATGTAAGGTTAACATTTCCCGCGAGGGCCAATCAATGCCACTCCATGCAATACTCACAATCGCCACAAAACTTGTTAGAAAAACATACGACCTCTCCGAAGGGTCGATATGGCATGCCGAATATAACTGATACTTGAATCCCGATATGAAATGGTAGAAAAGGTCGGAAACCAATTGAATTATCAGAGAATAGAGTCTTCCAAAGAACCGGAAAAAGAACATGGTCAAGTCATTGAATAGTGACATGGATATGCAAATTCAATACCGTGAACATAAAATAGCTCGGTTATGTTCGCCATATACCCATCTTCTTTGCAATCGAGGTCCATATTGACCTCTTACATATCCCTGCTACAGAATATGATCCTTTCGATCATTCGAAATATGGATCATCTTCGATTAATAGATCGAAATGAAATAGTGAATGCCAAAGAAATCCGACCCGGAAAAAATCACACTATCATATCACCTTGTGAATGTATACATAAAATAAAGCCTCCCGTGAAATTTTGGTAGTGCCACAAAACCGAATTATGTGGACATTTTTTTTTTTTGGAACCCTGCATCCCTTTGGCATGTCTTCGGCACATATTCATGCAATATGATAATCTTTCAATGCACTCATAAATAGATCCCCCTGGATGAAATCCGGCTCCGGAGGTTGGTTAGATTCCCACTATTGAGGACTCTTCCTGTGGCACTGATTGAGTCCTCGGTAAAATATCATTCCTTTCGTCTTCTACTACACAAGGGTTGCAATCCGATACACTTTCTTCATCTATATCACTCTCATGTTAGGAATCTCATATCCTCACAATACATAACAGGCTCCAAGCTCAGCACAAGAGCTCTCAATGGGATTAAGTCTCGGGTCCCCACGGACGGCGCCAAACCGATCTCGTCTAAAAATATTTTAGAGCGTTCGTTTATGATCAGTCAATTTATTATATAATTTTGAGTTCAATTATTGTGGGGACGCGAGCGATATACGAGGTTGGGCCCACAGTGTGTGAGCTTACGTCCTCGGGAGAGTGAAGCTCTACCTTGGTTTCCACTATAATAATCAAAGGATACAAGTACAACGATATGATAATAACAATCCAGATGAAAACGGCTCGAAAAATGGTCGAAAAGACTTTGATCTCGTCTAAAAATATTCTGGGTATTTACTTTTAGATCAGTTAATTTATTATATAACTTGAGTTCAATTTATGTGGGGACACGAGCGATATACGAAGTTGGGCCCACAATGTGTGGCTTACGTCCTCGGGAGAGCGAAGCTCTACCTTTGTTTTCACTATGATATTCAACACATACAAGTACAATGATGTGATAACAACAATATAGATGAGAACGGCTCGGAAAACGATCGAAAACACTCCGTTGAGCCCGGAAGAGATGCAGTCGCGAGTTGTGGTCAACAACTCGCGGATACTGGCGATAACTCCCGACTAGGGCACAACAACAAGTCGCGAGTCAGGCTGGGGCAGCAACAAGTCGCGAGTCAGGCAGGGCAGCAACAAGTCGCGAGTCTACGAAGAGATGCAGTCGCGAGTTGTGGTCAACAGCGCGCGAGTGGCAGTGCAACAAGTCGCGACTACGGGTAGTGCAACAACTCGCGACACAGGCAGGTGAACAACCGATAAGTCGCGACTCCGAGCAATAAGTCGTGACTCTGGGCAATAAGTCGTGAGTCTACAGTGCAGAAAAATAAAGCTTTGCCTTGGGGAGCGTGATAAAAGTCTGAATCATTTTCTGGGGCCTAGGGTGTTGTATTTATGGATAAACTCGGCCCAACAAGTCAACTTAAGGTCCAAAAGCCCAATCTTAGTCAAATTACCCCAACTTACTTAGAAAATATCCACTTAATCCAGAATAAGTGTCACAGCGCCACGAAACTTCGGAACTCCCTCCCGGTCGAGAGTTTTGTCGGAAATGCGATTAGAGAATACCGGAAAACCTTGTATATCAGTTCTTTGCCTCCAAACAGTGAATACTCAGCCACATAACATCATTGCACCCGGCCGATGTGCTCCCCGGTGGCAAATTACGAAAATACCGACTGGCCCCATCCGGGGCCGAAATAACCCAAAACATCTCAAAACACTTACAGAAGCCTTATATGGGGTCCAGCATGCCTGAACTACGAAAATACCCTGGAATAAGCCTCGCGATAGACATATAAAAATACCGAAAATACCACATAGCCACGTCGGACGAGCCCCGAGGTTAACATAATAAAATAAATAACCTTGAGCAATATCAATAGTCCCATGTGATCTTATCTAAAAATGTTTTGGATATTTATTTTTAGATCAGTCAATTTATGATTAATTCGTAAATTATGTTGATGTGGGGACACGAGCGATATACGAGGTTGGGCCCACAATGTGTGGGCTTACGTCCTCGGGAGAGCGAAGCTCTACCTTGGTTTTCACTATAATAGTCAAGTAGTACAATTACAGTGAGATGATAACGATAATATGGGTGAAAACGGATCGAAAGGCGATCAAATATACTCTGGAAAGCCAAATATAACGAAACGTCGCGAGAAAGGGCTGTGGCAAGCTGGTCGCGATATTTGGTTCAAAACCTCGCGAGAAGTGGTCAGTCGCGAGGTTTGGTGCGTAATGTCGCGGCTCTGGCTAAGGTTCAGCCTGATCGCGAGGTTTGGTGCGGTTCCGCGCGAGAAGGGGCTGGCCGCGAGATTTGGTACGAAATCTCGCGAAAAGGGGCTGCAGTGTTGAAATCTCGCGATTTCGAATGAAAGCCTTGCCTTGGGAGATGTGAAAAGGATCCAACCCCTTTCTCAATGCCTTGGGGGTCCTATTTATAGGGAAATTAAGCCCAAAACCCATCACTTGAGCCCATAAGCCTAATCCACTTCACTTAGCCCAAAATAATTAAATGTTCTCCAATTA
>RWGZ01001439.1:90480-102564 GCA_009725065.1 Utricularia reniformis
TCTAAAAATGTTTTGGATATTTATTTTTAGATCAGTCAATTTATGATTAATTCGTAAATTATGTTGATGTGGGGACACGAGCGATATACGAGGTTGGGCCCACAATGTGTGGGCTTACGTCCTCGGGAGAGCGAAGCTCTACCTTGGTTTTCACTATAATAGTCAAGTAATACAATTACATGAGATGATAACGATAATATGGGTGAAAACGGATCGAAAGACGATCAAATATACTCTGGAAAGCCAAATATAACGAAACGTCGCGAGAAAGGGCTGTGGCAAGCTGGTCGCGATATTTGGTTCAAAACCTCGCGAGAAGTGGTCAGTCGCGAGGTTTGGTGCGTAATGTCGCGGCTCTGGCTAAGGTTCAGCCTGATCGCGAGGTTTGGTGCGTAATGTCGCGGCTCTGGCTAAGGTTCAGCCTGATCGCGAGGTTTGGTGCGGTTCCGCGCGAGAAGGGGCTGGCCGCGAGATTTGGTACGAAATCTCGCGAAAAGGGGCTGCAGTGTTGAAATCTCGCGATTTCGAATGAAAGCCTTGCCTTGGGAGATGTGAAAAGGATCCAACCCCTTTCTCAATGCCTTGGGGGTCCTATTTATAGGGAAATTAAGCCCAAAACCCATCACTTGAGCCCATAAGCCTAATCCACTTCACTTAGCCCAAAATAATTAAATGTTCTCCAATTAAATTAGAATAAATACCGCTCCGCAAGATAACGTCAGAAATGCATCTCGATCCAGAATTAGGCGGGAATGTAGAAGAGAAAATACCGGAGGGCCCCGTAAAATAATCCACTGCTTCCAGATAGCGAATACATAACCATATACTTCGTTGCACCTGATCGGTGCGCTCCCGGGTGGCAAATGACGAAAATACCCCTGGCCACGTCCGGGGTCGAAATAACACAGAATATCCCAAAATACTTACAGAGACTTAATACGGGGCCCGACGAGCTAGAATACCGAGAATACCACTTGAGAATACCACCCGATCGAAATATGAAAATACCGAAAATAAAAATAACCACGTCGGACGAGCCTCCCGAATATGGATAAATATAAGAGAATATTTCCGGGTAATATCAATAGTCCCCTGGTTTTCAGATTCAGAGTCTGAGTCGTAAACCACATAATCGCGGCTCGTCCCGAAAGTCGATGCTTGCTCAGGAATTTTCCCGGAAAGACGGGTAGTAGGGTTGAAAACCCCTCGCAGACGCGATCGTTTTGACACTAAGAACGTCCGATTCTGAGGTCGGGCGAAAATCTCGGGATTTCTCGGCTCGGAAAATTCCTCTATAAATACAAGGTCCACTTCACTGTATTCTCGTTACATTTTCAACGAAACATCGCGACCGCTCTCTGTATACAGTGACTCTCGCGACATTTGGAGCGAAACCTCGCGACGACTTGACGATATCCTTCGCGACATTTGGTACGCAACATCGCGACAGAACAGTTAATCAGAGACTGAATACTGATAACGAAATCTCGCGACTGAACAGTAAAATCAGATTTAAAACCTTAACGAAATCTCGCGACGGAACAGTACCTATCGCGACATTTGGTACGAAACCTCGCGAGACACTTGTAAAAAATTTGAAAAATTTCTAAAAATTCCAAAAACCTTAATTTCGAGAATTCCATACCATGTCTTCCGTTTCCGCTCGTTCCTCGAGTTCCGATGCCTCGTCCTCTCATTCCTCGGACTCCTCATCCAACTCGGGGAGTTCCAATTCGAGTTTTTCTGCTTTCCGTTCTCCAATTACGAACCCGTATCCACATTTTTTCGATCGGCTCACACGTCTCGAGAATACGGCCGGTTCTCAGAGTCCTGCTGTCAATGTCCTAAAGTCTTTTGACTGACCTTTCATCATGCACCCTCGGAAGTGGAAATCTTTGGTGGAGGATTACCACTTCCCTTCTGACTGTGTCATCTACCAACCGGGTCCCTCCGATCGGATCCTACGTCCCCCGGTTGGTGCCCACACTATTTGCCTTGAATACCTAGAGTGTGGCCTCCGCTTTCCGCTTCACCCATTCATTTCAGAACTCCTAACTATTTGAACATACACCTCTTTCAGTTGAGTCCGAATTCGATATCCTTGGTGGTTGCCTTCATCATTTTCATGGAGACCAACGGAATTTTGTTGGCCGTTGACGCCTTCCTCCAGATATTCCAAGTCAGTTCCACCGTCCATTATGGGGCTCAGGGCTGTGTCTTCTTCCGTCTGAGGCACAAAAAGAACCCCTTTCCATTTTCGAACTCCCCATCTAACCACGACTGGAAGAAGCACTTCTTTTTTGTCACCTGCCTAGGCTCCACCAGACTATCTGTGCTTAGCCTTCCTTGGCGGTTCCCAATTGAGGGGGAAACTTTCCTTCCGCAATCTTGTTATCCTATTCCACGATCTGCGGCCCCAAAAACCCTTGAGAAGATCCTCGCCGCGTGTGCTAGATCGGATGGCGCCGATTGGACCCCGCAAACACTTTTCTACGCCCCGATTCTGGTTGCTTCCAAAGTCCTTCCGGCTCCCGCCCATTTCAGTAGGGAACTTTTAGGTACCTGGGCCCCGCCTTAATACATAACAATTATCTCAACAACTCTTTCCTAATAAGGAAACCCTTCCAAACAAGCACATAAATATATTTATAGTCGTTCAACAGTTTTTCTCACTTGGTTTGCTTATTTTGCAGATAAGATAATGGCTCCCCCTGAAGGTCGTACGAGATTAGGTGATAGGCTGAGATCACTCAGTAACCTTGTTACGGAAAAGGATGAGCTGATTTTCGAGATGGCGCCCGGATCTCGGAACCGCACTACCGCGGACGAATTGGCACGGAGTTTACAAGAAAATGTGCCGCAGGCAGAAGAGACCCGACCGGCTACTCCAGGACCAACTGCTCCGGTAACTGAGGATCAGGAGCCCGCAGGAAATGAGCCCGCTACGGAGGCCCCCGAGAGTCCTGAAGATTTAATCCCTGTGTCTCGGCGGTTAGAGCTTACCGCTAGAGAGTTTTCCCCCAACGAAGGGATGTACGACTTCGCCGAGACACTAGTGGACATTGTCGGAGATGACGAGGAGGGCGAAATAAGCGGGGGTCAACCGACAGACCCGCTGGTGGAGGAGATTATCCGGGAGGCCCGTCCGAAGGAAAGAACAAATCAAGGAGCTTCTTCGGACAGAGGGAAAAGACCGGTGGAGGGCCCCACTGTTTTGGAGATTGCGGAACCCGTTAGGAAGAGTGGGTTAACCGCCGAGTTCCTCGATGCCTTCCGAAAAAGAGACATACCGAAACATATAGTGAAGGAATGGCTCGAGATGGGACGTCAGGCTGGCCTAGTACTAGTAAAAGACGGAGTAACCTTTCGGATTCCGAGGGGTGTAAGCGTTTCCAATAGACCAGCCTTGACGTATTTTGAAAGAAACCCGTCACTACCACCGCGTGGACTAGATGACCACACGGTATTCACCGACTTCGGTCGGTTGATGAGCCAGTTTGCGACCGCGCGTCGCATGATTTGAGAGGTTTGTAATCAGATCGGCCATTGTTACTTGCTCTTTGTTTCATCCGTATCTTATATGTTTTCTCATGGTTTTTGCTTTTCTTTCAGATGGAGCGGACAGTTGTAGAGATGAGCACCACAGCCGCAATAGGGGAGTGCTGCATGCTCAAGCATTCGGACCTTGACAGCCCGGATATAATAGGAGAGCAGACGAAGAAGGCCGCCGAAAAATTGATGCAGAATCCTCGGGAAAAGCATGCCCAAGAGATGGCGGCGCTCCGGGAAGAAAATAACAAGGCGATCGAAGCTCTTAACCGGGCTCATCGTAGTGAGTTGACGAAGTGTGCGGCATTTCACATTGGGAAAAGGCATGCCCTTGAGTAGTCCATAGACACCCTCAAGACGAACGAGAAATACGGTCAGGACAAGCTGAGGGAAGTCCAAGCCGAGACCGAAGAAAAGTTATAGAATGCCAAAGACGCCAATACTGCAGATAAGAAGGCTCTCGGGAAGGCCCTGGTGGAGAATAAAGAGTTGAAATCAAAGAATAATTCTCTCCAGTCTACCGTAGACCGTCTTCGGGCTCGAGCTGCTTGTTTGCGTCCCAGATCAATGATTGTTTCTGGAAACTGATATGGGAGCATACAGTGCACTCCCCGACTTTCCGAAACCTGGCGGCCCTAGCAAATGCGACTTCGTCTGCTCTGTATTTTTTTAGAGGGAGTGTCCAGACACAAAGAATCTTGGGCATATCCCTAACTCCTGAAGAGAGGGAAAGACTTGATCCCAGTCTATCCGGCAAGTTCGAGCCTGTGGATGCGGAAGATAAACTCTACTGCTCGGGGGATCCGTTCGGGGCGCTCCAATTCAACTTGGAGGAAGACTTGCACCAGCAACTATATTCAGAGGAGGTCAAAATACCCGAGGAGGGCCCATCGGTGGACGCGTTTAGGAGGTTGGCCGCATTATTCCCCGAACCGGTGGGTCCCCTCGTGGGAGACATTCTTAAAGACGAGGAGGTGATGGGTCAACGTGACCCCCCATTATACGTTCCTGCTAGTGTGACAGGGGCTCGGGAGCGCCATGAGGTCGAGATGACTAGCTTTATTCCCGAGAAGTTGCCCGTTGCGGGGACTAAAGAAAAAGAGACTCATCCTCCCTCGTCGACAATTAAGCTGGTAAGAAAGCGCCCTAGCGAGACCGGTGAAGGTTCGGGCTCCAAGAGGAAGAAATAACTTCCATATCTGTTTTCTTCAGTTTTGTACTCTCCGCATTTTGTATTCCCCTTTTTATATATGAAATTGATCTTCGTTTTTCCTTTTAATTTCTCCACTGTACTTTGAATAAAGAACCATACTCTGAATAATGCAAATTCTCCTCTTCTCAACTTAATTTTCTCGCCACATTCTTAAAGAAATTATATAATCCTGAATAATCCACATCAAGAGGTAACCTTTCGAGTTCTTAAGGATATATGTGAATCTCCGATATGGATGCGCAACAGTAGCGCATATAATAATAATCAGGATGCGTAGAAGTCCCCAGTGTAGCGGAGCTTGTATAGGTCTGCGATAACTCTAAGGCGAATGCCTCTATGAAATGAGTAGATACTCAAAATAAGTCAACCGTTCTGCGTTCACCAATATATCTTTTCCACCGGTATACACTTACAACCGGGGTCATCACACTCTCGCCACCGGTATATAATTGCACCCGGGGCCATCATACTTTCACCACCGGTATTTACTTGCACCCGGAGCCATCATACACTCGCCGCCGGTATATACTTGCACCAAGGCCATCACGCTCTCGCCGCCGGTATATACTGGCACCCGAGGCTATCACACTTACTCGGCCCGTCCATAAGACGGCGCCATCGTACATTTGACCCGTTCATAAAACGGTGTCATTCGGCCCGTCCATAAGACGGTGACATCGCACTTTCGACCCGTTCATAAAACGGTGTAATTTCGCCCGTCCATAAGACGGTGCCATGCGGAAAAAGACCAGCCTCCGGCGAGGGCGTGACCCCCGTCGGCGTGTCATGGAGGAGTCAGGTATATACTTGCACCCTGATTTTCCACGGAAATATACATCACAACAAACAGGCCTCTTAACATATTCCAACAGTCATTATGTACAGACGGTTCTGCCGCGGACAGGAAGACTCATCATGTTCAAAATATTTTGACACAGTATTTAATTTGACGAGTTTGAAAATGATCGACTATAAGACAGGTTGTACATTGCGTCTCAAATCTAACTTATTTAATTTATTCCATCCTCCTTCGTACTAAAACGCAATGGACCTACTCCTACCTTACCAGTCCCCTAGTCGATTGCATTCATGTCGTCAAAAAAGAGACTTAAAAAATTAGAATATGACCACAAAAAGAGGGAAAATTTTTATTTTCAAAAAGATCGATGAGTCACGTCTATACATAATACTTGCGCAAATTGGAAATATGCCAAGTCCGTGGCAGCTCCTCCCCGCTCATATTTGCGATTTTGTACATTCCTTCCTTCACTACGGCCGTTACTCTGTACGGTCCTTCCCACTTTCGATCCAACTTGCCAACATGCTTTGAGACTTCCACTTTCTTAAGAATCAAGTCTCCAACTTTTAACAACATAGGTCGAACGCCTTTGTCGTGCCTCTTAGCCATCCGCCTTTTACATACCTCCATTCGTATTGCGGCTCTATCGCGGATATCATCAATACAGTGAAGGTCCAACTTTCTCATATCCTCGTTCAACACCTCGTCATAAGCGATAACTCTTTCCGATAAAATAGTCACTTCAACCGGAGACACGGCCTCAGAGCCATATACCAAAGAGAAAGGGCTGAATCCGGTAGTGGACCTCGGTGATTTCCGATATGCCCACATCACATTATGCAATTCATCCACCCAAGAGCCTTTGGATTCATCTATCCGTGTTTTTAGCTATTGTAAGATAATACGATTGATAACCTCTATAAGCCCGTTTGTTTTTGGGTGTGCCACGGAGGTAAACCGCTGTTCAATTCCATAACTCTCACACCATTCCTTAACCCTCTTTCCGGCAAATTGCGTTCCGTTATCTGATACCAAAATCCTAGGAATTCCGAATCGACACACGATATACCTCCAAAGGAAACTGATAACTTCCTGTTCCCGAACGTGTGATACAGCTTCAACCTCTATCCACTTGGAGAAATGCTCCACAGCCACGATGCAGAACTTCTTTTGGCTAGGTACCTTCGGAAATGGTCCTAAAATATCGATGCCCCACATATCGAAAGGGCATGTTGTCGGTAAAGGCTTCATATTAGCTCTCGGTACATGATGCACGTTTGAGTGGAACTGACAAGCGGAATAAGACTAAACAAAATTCACACAATCTTTCACCAGCGTTGGCCAAAAATAACCGGCCCTCTTAACCTTGTTCGCCAAAGATCGACCTGCTGAATGATCACCACATTCCCCAGCGTGAACCTCTTCTATAACAGCCTTTGCCTGTACTGGGGACAAACATCGAAGATATGGGCCTCCAAAATTCTTCTTATACAACTTATCATCCACATAGACATAATTTGTAGCCCTTTGCATAGTCCTTCGAGCCTCACCTTCGTCGGTGGGTAATTCTCTCTTGATCAGATAATTTACAATAGCATCTTTCCATGATGGCTCGTCGGTTACGGCATCCAATAAAAACCATGTTTCATTCGAAAGTTCCAAATTAGCCACCTCGGCTGTCTGTTTCTCCAGTGGACTGACAGAGGGCTGGTAGTGGATCATTGTTGTTATCTTCGACTCATCCGAGAGTTCTAAAATCGTCGCCGCCTTTGCAAGACCGTCTGCACGCGTGTTTTCCTCCCTCGGGATATATGTAAGCGTAAACATCTTAACATTCTTAGCCGCCTCTTTGAGTTTTTCCAAATACCTGCACAAATGGTTCCCCCTGGTGGAGTAAGTATCTGCAAATTTGTTCACCACTAACTGCGAATCAGAATGAGAATGCAAACGAACGATTCCAATTTCCACTGCCAAGTTAATACCAAATATCAAGGATTCATATTCGGCGACGTTGTTAGTTGCAGGGAAGCGCAACTTTACAACATACTCATGTTCTTCACCAGATTTCCTTTCTTTAAAATAAATACCAATGCCGGCTCGCCCGGCAGATACCGAACCATCGACAAAAGCGTCCCAGTACTCCTGAATACCCAATTCCTCCGACCGAGTCATCTCTACTATGAAATCCACTAACACTTGGACCTTTAACGCTCGCCTGGAGATGTACTCTATCTGATACTGGCCCAATTCGATATTCCACTTTGCTAGCCTACCAGAGGCATCAATCTTTGATAGCACACTTCGGATAGGTTGATCTGTCAAGACTGCAATATGATGTCCTTGAAAATAGTGCCTCAATTTCCTTGAGGGGACAATCAGGGCTAATACGAACTTCTCTAAATCTGTGTATCGGGACTCCGCTCCCTGCAATTTCCTGCTCACATAATATATCGGTCTGTGCTCTTTGTCGCTAAGTCTGACCAACGCGGCGCTCACTGCCTCTTTTGTCACTGACAAATATAAACCCAACGGTTCTCCCGGAGATGGAGGAGACATAAACGGTGGTTTACTCAGATAGTCTTTCAAACTCTCAAAAGCCCTGGTACATTCGTCGTCCCAATACAAAAGATTCGTTTTACGCAAAACCTTATAAAACGGCAAACTTCTCTCTTCAGATCGCGAGATGAAGCGATTTAATGAGGCTAACCTCCCAGTTAGCCTTTGAATTTCCCTAACAGTCGTCGGAGGGGTCATTTCTTGGATAGCTGTTATCTTATCCGGATTCATCTCAATTCCTCTTTCAGATACCATAAAGCCGAGGAATTTGCCTCCTTTCACACAAANGCAAGTATTATGTATAGACGTGACTCATCGATCTTTTTAAAATAAAAATTTTCCCCTCTTTTTTGTGGTCATATTCTAATTCTTAAGTATCTTTTTTGACGACATGAATTCAATCGACTAGAGGACCGGTAAGGTAGGAGTAGGTCCATTGCATTTTAGTACGAAGGAGGATGGAATAAATTAAATAGGTTAGATTAGAAATGCAATGTACCACCTGTCTTATAGTCGATCATTTTCAAACTCGTCAAATTAGATACTGCGTCAAAATATTTTAAACATGATGAGTCTTCCTGTCCGCGGCAGAACCGTCTATACATGATTACTGTTGGAATATGTTAAGAGACCTGTTTGTTGTGATGTATATTTCCGTGGCAAATCAGGATGCAAGTATATACCTGACTCCTCCATGACACGCCGACGAGGGTCGCGCCCTCGCCGGAGGCTGGTCCACTTCCGCATGGCACCGTCTAATGGACGGGCCGAATGACACCGTTTTATGAACGGGTCGAGAGTGCGATGGCGCCGTCTTTTGGACGGGCCGAGTAAGTGGTGACGCCGTCTTACGGACGGGTCGAGAGTGTGATGAACCCGAGTGCAAGTATATACCGGTGGCGAGAGTGTGATAGCCCCAGGTGCAAGTTTGTACTGGTGGGAAAGTGAGAAAAACCCTGGTGCAAGTTTATATCGGAGGGAATGTTTGATTACCCTGAGTGCAAGTTATACCGGAAAGGTAAACGTGATGGGCGTTACTTGATGCCCACAGGTGCCTGTTGAGACCCGATCATATTAGAATAATTAGGGTGCTACTTGAGACCCACGGGTGCTTGTTGAGACTTGAGTTATGAAGTGAAGTTAAGTGGGGCGCTAGATGAGGCCCGTGATTGTTGGGTGCTCTTTTAGACCCAGAAGTGAGAACAATATTGGATGTTTATTGAGATAGGCGAAAAGTCATATGCGTGCTCCACGGCCCTCTAAAGGCCACCTAAGCCAAGCGTACTGGATCTATCTATGCGGGAGTGAAATATTTACGTTAGTATAAGGATTGTACCCTGAACCTGACGTTACTTTCGTATAGGTAGTGAAAGGTCTCTCTGGCGTGAGGTACCTGATCTGTCCAAGTGGGAGTGGAAGATTTACGTCAGTCTAAGGATTGTACCCTGAACCTGACGCTACTTTCACTTGGATCGTGAAGGCTTCCTACGCTTATTTTTTGAGTAGTGCGAGACAAGTCGATCTAAGTAAGGGGTGTTGGCGCTTGTTAAGGACCAACACAAGGATTTCAGAGATTCTCTTTATAGCTTGGTATAGAAAAATGGCTAAAGGGTATTCTTATTGTATTATGAGATGGTTTTTCTAATTTATGATCGGGTATTTTCATTTATGATCAACATGACCAAGTGATGGTACAACGACATGGATTTCATTATTAAAGATAAGATATTTTCATTTACGACAAAGATGATCAAATGACTTTCTTATGGCGTGGACTTCACTATATTTTATTTATTATTGGGGACTCTCAGTTATGACCCCCAACAACGAGGAATATTTTATTATTTGTGTTAAGAAAATCATACTTATTATATGAGGAATTGTGAAGTAGTTTATTCGAGCATATCAAGATATTCTCATATACCAGGAGTCTTATCGATTGTCGGAAACTATCATAAATTTTAAAGACACCATATGAAACAAAAAGTCATCGAAGACTTTTATAGAGTTTATAGATAGAGATTTTGAAGAATTATAATATCAGGTTCTGTTATAAGAAGATAATATCCACACTCATTATTTTAGAAATATATATGAAGTTTCATGAGATGATGGTATTCAGTCAGTAATATTTATTTATTTGAGATATGCTTAATCACTCATGCCTGGTATATTGAGTTACAAAATGCGATACTATTATTATGAGTTTATTGCAACAATATTCTCAGGGTAAATTTATGATTTGCGTATCCGAATATTTCGACTAAGCAAATCAGGGGACTTCTGATATCACCCTGAGAAATTTATTATTCGATGACAAATATATTTCTATATAGTCATTCCCAAGTCGAGAAATGAAGCAGATCGAGATATTTTGATGATTGACATTGTTTATAACTTATCGTGGTATTTGGATCAGGATGCTTATTTACAGGATCCTTGTGCCTAATTTAGAGATTAATGGGTCATTATTTATTGGACTCCATTAATGATGGGCCTAGTGAGATATAATTGGGCTGGATTAATTATCAATATAAACATGGTTAAACAAAGAAAAAAGGGGGTTTTTTCTTGGACTCTTGACCTAATGGAGCTTGGATTGTTGACCTAAGGAGGAGGCCGCTATTCTTTTCTTTTTCGCCCGGGAAACCTACGACTACGGCCATCAAAACACGATCTTTTTTCTTTGGTTTTCTACCTCATGTTCTCCTATTGTAAATCTACGAACTTGGCATTTATAGTGGATTCAAAGGCTACGGCCGGGGTGGTTTTTTATCTTTTCTTTTACAGAAAGGTTTTCCACCTACAAAAATCGTGTCTTTTTACTTCTTGCTTTCGTATTACTTTTTCGTTCGACCCCTATCCGTAAAAGGGGTCTAAATTTTGTTATTGCGGATTTTTAGCAGCAATAACATTGGCGCCGTCCGTGGGAACGTTTTTAATCCCATTGAGTTTTTATCCGGAGTTTAGGATGGAAAACGCGAATATATTTTCGATTCAGCGCAGCTTCGGTATTATGTTTGTTTCTGATTATTGAACCATTGGATCGGTCTGAAATTTTGATATATAGTTATAAACATATTTATCTCGGTTCTGAACGGTAAAGATCGAATTTATGGTCATTTGGATTTTCGAATTAACATTGGTTTACAAGTGACTGTTTATGATTATTCAAGTATACAAAAGTTGGTTTTTCGATTCGAATGTCATAGTTGTAACATCATATTGTTCTGAAATTTTTAGCATGGTTTGATACATATCTTTCGGTCTTCTGATCGGTGGAAAGCAGTTTTTATGGTACTTTCATATTTCGGTTTACTTTCCGAATATATGGTTGTTATTTCTAATCGTATATTAATGCGATGTTCGGGTATTCTATTTAGTTTGCATAATTGGACCTATGGATGTTTCTGAAATTTATTTATATAAGTCTAGACGTATTGATTAATGTTCGAGACGGTGGAGATTGATTTTGAATTCTATTTCGGTTTTAAATTCACGACGAACTTTAAAAGTTTCAATCTGCGTTTTCTGATATATTGAGATGTGATATTCTATATGTAGTGCTTTATTTCACCTTTGGATTATTCTGAAATTTGCATATATTATTCACGATACATTGTGCTATGTTCCCAACGGTGGAGATCAGTTTCGATAATTATTTCGTTGTTCAAATTATCGACGGACAAACAATATTTCTTATTATCCAGAAGCCGTTATTTTTGGATTTCTAATGTGGATATGATTATTTCATCTTTGGATCGTTGTGAGACTTATATATATTGATCAAGACGGATTATTCAATGTTCTGAACGGTCATCGTTGTGAAAAGTGCAGATCGATTGATCTTATTTATTTCGGATTTTAAATTATGTAATCCAAAGAAGATGGATTTCTATATTTTATGGATTGAGATAATGTTGATTTTATGATAATCTCTTCGTGTTGGTATTCTTTATGGTATCTC
>RWGZ01001439.1:105087-116608 GCA_009725065.1 Utricularia reniformis
TGCTTGGTCGCGGCTAAGTGATTTTGGTCGCGACTTAAGAGCTGTTTCCGCCTTGGGATGTGTGATCAAGATTCAAAAAGCCAAAAGTCCTTTCTTAATACCTTAAGACTCCTATTTATAGGCAAATTAAGCCCAAAACTCACCCTCTTGGGCCCATGAGCCTAGTCCACCTTCCTTAATCCAAAATAATTAAATATCTTTAATTATGGCAAAATAAATGCCATGTAAACCTCGACGCCTCGGGAAGCGAACCGAATAATATGTTAATCGGGAATACGATCAGAGAATTTCCCCGAACCTCGTATGTCGATCCTTTGCTTTTAAATAATGAACTCATAGCCGGGCGCCCTTATTGTACCTGTTCGGTGCGCCCTCGGTGGCAAATGACGAAAATACCCTTGGCTTCGTCCGGGTCCGAAATGGCCTGAAATATATTAAAATGCTCACCGAGGATTTATATGTCGCTTGGCAAGTCAGATTTACGAGAATACCGAGAATACCGAAAATGCTGATAATCACGCTAGACGAGCTCCCGGGTGAAAATAAATACAAGAGAATATTTCCGGGTAATATCAAGCACGTTATTGTTTAACACGTGTGAGCTATTTACGGTCATACGGTCTAGAGAATTATTGCGAGCATGACATGGATTATTTTATCTATCATTGGAGATATTGAAAAGTCGTTTTATGGACGTCATGGATTTTCTTACCCGAGATAACACCACAAATTTAGCAATATCTATCAGGCTTGATCCAGTTGTAAGGTTTTATTATAGACGGAACTAAGCAGAGACAAATTTTAAATTTGAAGATAGAGAATATCAATCTTAGACGGAATTGAGACTTTTTTTACCAAAGGAAACATATGGGTGTAAGACGAAAGTAAGACGTTTCTTGGCCTTCTTATGAGGCAATTTCACTTTATTGCCCTAGTATCTTATTGCCCAGTTGAGGCTTCTCGGTTTATCATCTCATATTCAATAGAGTTAAGCTAGTATCTTCCGAGGCGAACTTCTCCCAGTGATAAATACTTACTTCAGAAAGAATCTTAATTCTTAGATAATATATATTTGGGAAGTAGGAAAAGAGGGAAGGTAACGACCCTAACTCGATCGGTATGTTTATATATTATTCGATGACCTAAAACCTCTTGATGACAGTTGAGAAATATTTTCTAAATTCGATCGAGTAATACTAACAAATCCTAGCGATGCATCAGAATTTCTGTCAATAACGAAGCGCACTAGTATGCAATGTAAAAAGTGATACGTATAAGAGCTACACTCCGAGTTGAAGAAGCGTGAAACTCTCAATTCATCTCGGGATCTGATTCCGTTAGTAATAACGAGATGACTTTGACCTTATTCATGGTATTGTAAGAAGTTTATGAACGAGTTCTGGATTTCTAGACGATCTGATATAATGTGGTTTACGACTCAGAATCTGAATCTGAAAACCAAGGGACTATTGATATTGCCCAAGGTTATTTATGTAATTATGTTAACCTCGGGGCTCGTCCGACGTGGCTATGTGGTATTTTTATATGTCTATCGCGGGGCGTATTCGACGGTATTTTCGTAATTCAGGCATGATGGACCCCATATAAGGCTTCTGTAAGTGTTTTGAGATGTTTTGGGTTATTTCGGCCCAGGACGGGGCCAGGGGTATTTTCGTAATTTGCCACCCGGGAGCACATCAGCCGGGTGCAATGATGTTATGTGGCTGCGTATTCACTGTTTGGAGGCAAAGAACTGATATACAAGGTTTTACGGTATTTTCTAATCGCATTACGACTAAACTCTCGACCGGGAGGGAGTCCAGATGTTTCGTGGCGCTGTGATACTTATTCTGGATTAATTGAATATTTTGTAAGTAAGTTGGGCTAATTTGACTAAGATTGGGTTTTTGGACCTTAAGTTGACTTGTTGTGACGAGTTAATATATAAATACAAGACCCTAGGTCCCAGAAAAGAATTTCAGACTGTTATCATGCTCCCCAAGGCAACGCTTTATTTTTCTGCACTGTAGACTCGCGACTTATTGCTCAGAGTCGCGACTTATTCCCCAACGTTCAACAACTACGAGCAATAAGTCGGGGCTACAGGCAATAAGTCGCGACTCTAAAGTGTGCAGAAATTAATACTTTGCTTTGGGAAGCGTGATAACAATATGAACCCTTTTCTAGAGCCTAGGGTCTTGAATTTATAGAAAAACTCGGTCCAATAAGTGAACTTAAGGTCCAAAAGCTCAATCTTAGTCAAATTAACCCAACTTACTTTCAAAATATCCAATTAATCCGGAATAAGTATCACAGCGCCACAGAACTTCTGGACTCCATCCCGGTCGAGAGTTTAGTCGAAAATGCGATGAGAAAATACCGGAAAATCACGTAAATTAGTTCTTTGCCTCCAAACTGGGCATACGCAGCCACATAACATCATTGCACCCGGCCGATATGCTCCCGGGTGGCAAATTTCGAAAATACCCCTGGCCATGTCCGGGGCCGAAATAGCCCAAAACATCTCAAAACACTTACGAAAGCCTTATATGGGGTCCAGCATGTCTGAACCACGAGAATACCCTCGAGAACGCCTCGCGATAGACATATAAAATTACCGAAAATACCACATAGCCACGTCGGACGAGCCCCGAGGTTAACATAATTACATAAATAACCTCGGGCAATATCAATAGTCCCCTGGTTTTCAGATTCAGATTCTAAGTCGTAAACCACATTATATCCGCTCGTCTAGAAATCCAGAACTCGCTCATAAACTTTTTAACAATACCATCAATATGGTCAAAGTCATCTCGTTATTACTAACTGATCTAATCTAAAAACATTTTGGGTATTTATTTTTAGATCAGTCAATTTATAATTAATTCGAAATTAGGATGTTGTGGGGACACGAGCGATATACGAGGTTGGGCCCACAAAGTGTGGGCTTACGTCCTCGGGACAGCGAAGCTCTACCTTGGTTTCCACTATAATATTCGGAGAATACAATTACAATGAGATGATAATGACGATACGGACGAAAACGGCTCGAAAAACGATCAAATCTGCAATCACGTTCCACTGGACGCGAGTGAACAGTGCAGACGGACAGGCTGTTCACGACGAACGCGATTGTGAGCGAGGAGGCACTGTTCGCGGGGAATCGATGACTGGTCGCGAGTTGGTTGGCTGGTCACTCGTCGCGAGTTGGCGGTTGGTCGCGAGTGTTGTGACTGGTCGCGAGTGTGGTGCTTGGTCGCGACTAACGCGGTTGGGCGCGAGGTGGAGGACTCGTCGCGGCTGATCAGGAATGGTCGCGAATAGTGAGTTTGGTCGCGACTGGGAGATCAGATTTTGCCTTGGGAAGCGTGATAAAAATCCGAATCCTTTCTCGAAGCCTTGTGACTCCTATTTATAGAGGAATTTAGCCCAGAACTCACCCTCTTGAGCCCATAAGCCTAGTCCACCTCACTTANAAATACGATCAGAAAATTCCCGAGAACCTCGTATATTGATCCTTTGCTTTTAGATAGCGAATTCGCAGCTAGACAACATTATTGCACATGTTCGGTGCACTCCCGGTGGCAAATGACGAAAATACCCCTGGCTTCGCCCGGGGCCGAAATGGCCCGAAGTATCTCAAAATGCTTACAGAGGCTTTATATGTCGTTCGACAAGCCAGAATTACGAGAATACCACTTGAGAATGCCATCCGATAAAAATATGAAAATACCGAAAATACCAATAACCACGTCGGACGAGCTCCCGGGTAAGGACGGATACAAGAGAATATACCCGGGTAATATCAAAGTTATAATGAAAGAATAATTATTTATCTTAATTATAAATATGAAATTATAATTGTAAATTAAAATAATATTTGTAAATAAAATTAATAACAATTTTTTTATAAACACAAAATCATATAATAAAAAAAATGTTGAAGCGATATCGTTGAAGAAGAAACCCAACAATTAAAAATATGAATGATAAGTTATAGGTAAAAAAACATTCAATATCATGAAGACGATGAAAATTTAATTTAGAAAATATATATATGTGAAAATAAAATGTTGAATGCATAATGCATTTTTAGAATTAAATCGGAACTTGATTATGTATTATAGTTGAAAAATCAGAATGTATTTTAAATTAAAATTTATAATCAGAATTTAAAATGAATATTATTCTGTTACAAAAACAGAATATACATTTTATAATATATAATTCATTTTCATAATTTGTATAGAACACAATATAATAGACTCATTTTACATTCTACAATAGGATGCGGTTATCCACACGCTAACACCGCAAGTTGTGGCTCATTTACAAAAATATTCATTGCAAAATCGTATTTTTGCCAAAATATTCATCCACCTTACAAAATACACACCAGAATCATGTTTAGATGAATATTTTGGATAAAACTACGAATAGCCTTGGGTAATTAGGTAAAAGAGCAAGTTGTTATCTTTCTCTTTACACGTGACCGCAATAATTGCACAACATCTATTAATTAATTAAAAATATATTTATCAAACACTGAATTAGTTAGAATTTATTTATCAAACAGTTGAATTTAATTAGTCAAATAAAAATCATTTCATAATCACATCAATTTAATTGGATCACAAAAAAATCAGATTTCCAAAGTTAAAAAGTCCAATAAAACATATCAGTATTTGGGCCTGCCCATTATTTAAAGGGGTGGGAATAGCAAATTGAAGGAGCTTCTGGGTAAATCGCTTTGCTTTTCACCACCCTTAATGGGCCCACAACATTCTAAAGAATTAGGGTTTCATTTTGATTTTGAATTACCCAAATTATATAATAAATTTATATTTAATTTAATTGAGAAAATGATCCTAATATTATATGATTTTAGTAAATTTGATCCACAAACATTTCATTTGACTTCCGTAGTCCTAAATTTTGAATTTTTTGGAAAAAATAATCTCCAAAATTTTCAAATTTGATCCCGTGTGGCTAAATTTGTCCCAAATATTTTAGGATCAATTTTGGGACTACATTAAACTTTTGAGAATATATTAGAATTTGCAACATATTAAACTTTAAGTATTACATTTGTCAAAATTGTTTGGGATCAATTTTACCAAAAATTAAAAATTTAGAGACCAATTTTACATTTCAAAAACTTTGAGTAGTAGATTTACGGAAATTAAAAACATTGGAAACCAAATTTCCTAAATTATACCAACTTTAAAAACCTTAAATGTCGTAAAATTTAATCTACTGTATCATTAGATGATGATGAAGAAGCATTCTCCAGTCTCAGTACATTACAAACAAGCAAAAAACACTTATGTGCCTCTATATCTTACAGAGGATCTGTTTCAGTAACTAGAAGTGGACTTCGAACCACATGCTTCCCATCGAACCAAGAAATCGAACCAAACACAGCTCCTGAATCCCCCAACAACAGATTATCACTTTCACTACTAACACTCACAATGTACGCAAGTTTCCTTACTTTCTCAGAAAACATCAACTTTCTTGGCTTAACTCTAACAATTACTCCTCTCGGTTGCTCGATTCGAACCCGATAAACACCATTCGTCTCCGAACCCACATTCGTAACTGTTCTCAAGAATGTCTTTTTGGTNGTGAGCGCATCAGCACTCCTGCAGTCCTGCCCTTTCAGAGCAGAAGTGCAGCTTCGCCGTGGTTACGGATTTGGTGAGCGCATCAGCGGGGTTTAGGTTTGTGCTTATCTTTTCTAGTTTTATTTCCTTTTCGTTTATGGCATCCCTTATCCAGTGCAGACGAACATCTATGTGATTCGTTCTTGCGTGATAAGCTGTGTTCCTGCTGAGTTCAATCGCGCTCTGACTATCGCTGTAAAGTGTTCCTTTTATTTCTTTGAATCCTAGCTCTTTTAACGTTCTGCTTAGCCAAAGCAGTTCTTTTCCTCCTTCTGTGATAGCTAAGTATTCTGCTTCTGTACTTGACAGGGCAACGCATTTCTGGAGTCTGGATTGCCAGGATACAGCACCTCCAGCCAGGATGGAGATGTATCCTGTCGTCGATCTTCGGCTGTCAAAGTCCCCTCCTGATCTGGTCTAAAAATTTTTTATATATTTATTCTTAGATCAGTCAATTTTATGATTAATTCGTAATTTGTGTTTTGTGGGGACACGAGCAATATACGAGGTTGGGCCCACAATGTGTGGGCTTACGTCCTCGGGAGAGCGATGCTCTACCTTGGTTTTCACTATGATGAGCAAATGATACAAATACAATGGGATAATAACGATAAAACGGGTGAAAACGGATCGAGAAACGATCGAATACGTAGTTACACTGCACTCGGCGCGAGTGAACAGTGCAGAAGGTGGATTGGGCGCGACAAAAGGCTAGTCGCGACGAGTGAGTGACTCGTCGCGGTTTGGCTTCAAAGTGTGATTCGTCGCGGATTGGTTCAGANGCTCTCTACTGCATAGATTATTAGGAATGCGATTCAAAGAAGGTTCTTCAATGTCGGATTATATAGGACAGTGGTTAGAAGTAATTAACCTTATGGCCAAATCAAACCTGGAACTGGAAGAGAAGTTGATATGTCTGCTGTTGCTTTATTCCCTGCCACATTCGTGGCAACCATTAGTGATGTTATTACATGGAACAGCACCTAAAGAAGGACATAAACTTGAAGACATTAAAGAACAATTGATAAATGAAGAGTTGAGAAGAAGAGATTACAAGACCTCTGAATATTCCAAGGAAACCGTTGCATACTCTACAGAAAGTAGAGGAAGATCAAATCAAAGGTTTTCAAATAATAAAAGAGGAAAGTCATGGGAAAAATCAACTGATAAAAAATCTCAAGAGAGAAAGTATCATGAAACAAATCATGATAGGAAAGAAACCAGAACATGCTTTCATTGTAAGAAAGTTGGACATCTAAAGAAAAACTGCTACTATTGGCTTAGAACAAAGAGTGATTCTAATCCTAACTCTGGACACAACGCTGCTACATCAGAGGAAGAAGAAATACTTGTACTAGCTGCTAAAAAAGAAGAAATAAAAGATGAATCTAAGACAATATGGATCGTAGATTCTAGAGCTTCATGTCATGCAACCCCCAACAAAGAAATTCTTTCAAATTACATTGAAGGAATGTTTGGAAAAGTAAAAATGGGCACTGAATCTACTGCTAGCATTGAAGGAATTGGAGAAATTCACGTCGAAACAAATCAAGGAGCAAAGCTGATTCTTAAAAAGTAAAATACATACCTCAATTACGTATGAACTTACTATCTTTGTTTGCTCTTGATAAAGATGACTATAACAGCAGCATCAGAAATGGTCTCTGGAAATTGTCAAAGGGATCCTTAGTTGTGGCTAAGGGCTTTGCCACACAAAATCTGTACAAAACATCGTTAAATGTAATTGCAGATTCACTACAAGCAGTACAAAGTATGACAGAATTTGAGATGTGGCACAAGAGATTAGGTCATTTATCTGAAAAAGGAATAAAGCTATTGAAACAAAAGGACCTGATCAAGACCGGTGGAGATGAACTCAATGAATTGTGTGAAACATGTGAAGCAGGGAAAAAACAGAAAGTTTCATTCAAATCCAACATGGATACTAAAGAGATACCTCTAGAACTGGTATTTTCAGATGTATGTAGCATTGATATAGAGTCATATGGAGGTAAGAAATATTTTGTGTCTTTTATTGATGATGCAACTAGGAAGAGTTGGATTTATCCAATGAAATCTAAAGATGAGGTTATCGATTACTTAAAGATAAGGCATTTAGCAACAGAAAGAGAATTGAGACTGAAATTGAAGTGTTTCAGATCAGATAATGGAGGGGAATTTACCTCAAATGAAATGTGTGAATATTTCAGAAGTAGAGGAATTAGGCATGAAACTACAGTGCCAGGAACCCCTCAACACAATGGAACCGCTGAAAGGTTAAATAGAACACTTCTCGACAAGGTCAGGTGCATGCTGAAAACTTCTAATCTACCAAAGGATTTTGGGCAGAGGCGCTACAAACAGCATGTTATTTGACAAATAGAAGCCCTACATCAACTCTAAATTATGAGATTCCAGAATGGAAGTGGTCAAGAAAGATTCCGAGGAATAATCACTTAAGAGTGTTTGGATGTAAGGTTCTAATACATGTTCCTAAAGAAAATAGACAGAAATTGGATGATCATGCAAAGGAAGGGATTTTTCTAGGATATGGTGATAGTAAGTTTGGTTACAAGATATGGAAACCATCTACAAACAAAATCATACGATATAGAGATGTTACATTCCTAGAAAATAAGTTCTTAAAGGACCTTTCAAAATCAGAGGAAGATTGCAGCAGTAAAATGATATATGAAAGCAGAATGGACTTACCTATCCCTTCTCAATTACCTGAAGTTGAAGCCGGAAATGAAGTTATTTTTCCTGATGATGATGCTCTGACTGAACCAGAGAGACTGCAGCCTCAGAATGAAATAGATGAACCTGAAGAAATTGAGCAAACAATTACTAGGAGGTCAAATCGACTTAGATCAACATCATCAAGGTATCCTACATCAGAATACACTATGATTACTGAAAATGGTGAACCTGAAAATTTTCAGAAAGCAATAAACAGCAAAGACAGTAAAGAATGGTGGAAAGCAATAATTGAAGAAATTGAGTCATTAAGAACAAATGAAACTTTTGACTTAGTGCATCCTCCTCTCGGGAGAAAAATACTAGAGAACAACTGGATCTTCAAATTGAAACAAGAGACTGATGGACGTATGAGGTACAAAGCTAGAATTGTGGCTAAAGGATTTACACAGAAAAATGGAATAGATTTTGATGAGATTTTCTCTCCCGTGGTAAAAATCACATCAATAAGGCTGATAGTGGCAATTGCAGCTTATTTAGACCTTGAATTGGAACAAATGGATGTAAAGGCAGCATTCTTAAATGGAAACCTTGTGGAAGACATATATATGAAACATCCATAGGGTTTTACTCAGAAAGGAGCAGAGAAATCGGTTTACAAACTGAAGAAAAGCCTATATGGACTTAAACAAGCACCTCGGATGTGGAACAAAAGATTCGATGAATTTATGTTAAAAACAGGGTTCAGAAAAGCTGAGAGTGACACATGTGTGTATTACAGGAAAGAAAACACTGAAAGATTTATCATATTACTACTATATGTAGATGATATGATAATAGCTAGTCAAAGCAAAATTGAAATCAGCAAACTGAAGAAAGATCTAACGACTGAATTTGATATGAATGATCTAGGACCCGTAAAGAGAATCCTAGGAATAGATGTTTGCAGGAACAGAGAAAATAAAAGCATTTCTCTATCACAACAGAGATATGCTGATCAGATTGTAAAGAGGTTCAATATGGAGAATATCAAGTCAGTCATAATTCCTAAGACATCCAATACTCTATTAAGTAAGGAGCAGGCCCCAAATACGGAAAAAGATATTGAAGAAATGATGCACATACCTTATTCTGCAGCTGTAGGAAGTCTTATGTATCTGGTAGTGTGCACTAGACCTGACCTTGCTCACGCTGTTTCTTCAGTAAGTCGGTTTTTATCAAATCTAGGAAGAGACCACTGGGAAGCTGTGAAGAAAATCATCAGATATGTCAGTGGAACAAGTGATATGAAATTAACTTATGGTGGTGAACAAGAATTGAAATTAAGAATGTACACTGATTCGGATATGGCAGGGGACTATGACACCAGAAGATCCACTTCTGGTTACTTATCAGTGTGGAACTCAGGGGGCATCTCGTGGATGTCAAAGCTACAAAAGAGTATAGCATTACCAACAATAGAAGCTGAATACATGACGTTAACAGATGTTGGAAAAGAACTTATCTGGCTTAAAAGACTCACGAAGGAACTCAGCCTTAAAATAAGCAGTGAAGAAATCTTCTGTGACTTTCAAAGCGCAATTGAGTTGTGCAAAAATGCAACGTATCATGTTCGATCAAAACACATCGATGTTAGAATGCACTGGATAAGAGAAGAAATCAACACTGGAGAGTTCAAGGTAAAGAAAATAGCTACGAAAGAGAATCCTGCCGATTTTCTCACCAAGCCAGTAACCACCCAAAAGTTTCATCTCTTCGCGAAAATCGCAGGGTTGAAGAAACCCTAACGGGAGAAGACGATCATTCATCCGAAATGAGCTGGGGGGCATTTTGTTGGACTAATATCAGTCCAATAGGAAAACCAGCCCAATTCGAATCGAAATTCCCTGGGCCAAGGGAATAAAACAGAGGCTCAATATTGAAGTCTCAATTTCATATACGAATCAAGATACATGGAAGTTGAAATTGAAGTGATCAAGTGGAGTAGATCATGCAGAGAACCATGATATCAGTAGTTACAACTGCAAGTTCGATACATAAAAGATGCACAAGTTGGAACTAAAAAAGAGAGACGATTGAATCGGAAAAAAGGCAGCCAAGACTATGTTGTTTTGTCTCAATTTTTGATTGTCTTTGATGTATCAAGAAAAAGAATCTGTGATAGTGAATTGGACCTAGATTTGGTCCCGTGGTTTTCTTCCGATGATTTGCTCGGTTTCCACGTAAAAAGGTTGTGTTGTTCTTAATCAAATTATATCAACTAAACTTACAGGTTCTAGAATTGCTGCTAAATTCATGATTAATTGCCCCTTCAATTTAGAGACTCAAAGAAAAGAAAGTTGTCGAAAACGAAAACAAGATTGGTTTTCGATCAAGAAGAAATTAGGGAAGAGAGTGATTTCTGGTCAAGAAGAAAGCAGGGAAAAGATATAAATAATAATAATAGTTATTATGGTTTTTTTGCTAAAAAAATATGCTATATATTAAAACTAAATTAATAAATTTCAAGTTCTTAATTAAATAATTTGATACTAAATACAAAAAAAATGAATTGAAAACTAAGCCTATGTTCTACATGTATTTTGAAAATTAGAATGCAGTTTGAGAATAGGTTTTCCTAATATGATTATAGATCAAGAATACATGTAGTGTTCTGTAATTTATAAATTGAATTACAAGAACAAGAATAATGTTTTGTATAAAATTGGATGAATAATGCATTTCAAGTAAGAAAATATTTTATTACCATTGTAGTTATAAATAAGATTGCACTCGATTTAATTAAATTTTAAATATTGCTAATAAAAGAAAAATATATGTGATCTCGTCTAAAAATATTTTAGAACGTTTAGTTATGATAAGTTGATTTATTATATAAATATATGTTCAATTGTTGTGGGGACACAAGCAATGTACGAGGTTGAGCCCACAATGTGTGGGCTTACGTCCTCGGGAGAGCGAAGCTCTACCTTGGAATTCACTATGATATTCAACGAATACAAGTACAATGATATGATAACAATAATCCAGGTGAAAACGACATGAAAAACGATAAAAAACACTCCGTTGTGCCCGAAAAAATGTGCAGTCACGAGTTGTGGTCAAAAACTTGCGAGACAGTGAGGCGACGGCTCACGAGTGCAGGTCACAGAGCAACA
>RWGZ01001440.1:0-15014 GCA_009725065.1 Utricularia reniformis
ATAGAGCTTGGGAATCTCTCTAAACTTGAAGAAATTGATTTATCAGACAATTCTCTTACAGGAGACATTCCTTCTTCTTTAGCACTACTCGAAAACCTTCAATATCTGTAAGAAAAACACTACCCTTTTACCCTATTGATGTTCTTACAGTCAAGTTTTTTGTAGGAGATTGAATAATAATACACTCACAGGAGAAGTTCCACAGGCTTTTGAAAACATGACTCATCTTACATTCATGTAATAATTCTATCTGTTTTTACTTGTTTTTTTTCACTATGAGTAATGTTAATGAAGCTTTGTGATGTTCAGGGACTTGTCGTTTAATAATTTAAGTGGCACAATACCAAGGATTCAAGCTAAAACATTCAAGTACATGTCTGAATCTTGAAGCTTTTATTCTCTTCATTTCATTTGATGCTTTTCTCTGTTTAAATTCAGTGTTTTCGGCAATCCGATGATATGTTCAACGGTGGAATGCAGTGGAACAACGCCTTTGCCTTTACCATTCTCACAAAACAATCCACAGAGTAAGAAATCTGCCTTGTTCGATTTGTTTAAATATTGTCCGTATACAAGAGGAGTGATATCATAAATAATTGGCTTTTTCAATGTGATTCATTTCTCTTAAGAATTAGGTTATACAGACATACTGAATTTCTACTTGGTATCGGAGTTGTAAGGTGGGTTTCGGGCTAGTCCGTACCAGTTTAGATAGAAAAAAAACT
Organism: Utricularia reniformis; assembly: GCA_009725065.1. Lineage (NCBI taxonomy): Eukaryota > Viridiplantae > Streptophyta > Magnoliopsida > Lamiales > Lentibulariaceae > Utricularia > Utricularia reniformis. Next base: position 726 of record RWGZ01001440.1, read on the forward strand.
CAAGTAAAAAAGCTCATTAAGTTTAGGCGACAAAATAGATTGACATATGACTCGAGCACTACTATTAAAGCATGTCTAAGCCAGATCAAGGCCAGCTCGACTTGAGGGCAATGTGACTCGTGTATTGGAAATTTTGGATGTATCAGTTCTAATCGTTATTTTGGCAAAATGCCGATCGGTACGGGTTTTGAGGGGGTTGGATCTACTCGTTGGATTTAGGATAGATACTAAGCTTTTAGAATTTTTTTATTCTTATTTTTTCGAATTACGAACAATATAATTGAAAATAGTTACAAATTTGTACATTTAATTTATTTGTACATATCCAGTATACCGATCAGTACCGGTTTTTAAAACATTGCTTGAGAGGAAATGTTGAAATATGATCCAAAATTAGTTGTGGAATATAAGGGGAGTGATATCATAAATAATTGGGTTATACGAACAACTCATTGAATTCTGAATTTATAAGTGTTGTAATAACATTTTTGTTCTTTTGATGTGTAGTTCTCGAGACATCAAGAAGCCGACAGATGAGTAATAACGCTGCTTTAGCCTTAGGCTCATCTCTTGGCTGTCTTTGTTTACTGGTTATTGGACTTGTTGTTCTTTGGAGACATAACCACAAGAAGCGTATTTTCTGGGACATTAATGGTATGTATAATATAATGTCATGCAAATCGTGTAATCTTTTAGTTTCTTGTACATTTTCAGAGCAACATCACGAAGAAGTACGTCTCGGAAACTTGAGAAGGTTCCAATTCCGGGAGCTTCGAACGGCAACGAACAACTTCAGCAGTACAAACTTTGTGGGAAAAGGTGGATTTGGTAATGTTTACAAAGGTTACTTACAAGATGGAACAGTTGTTGCAGTAAAAAGGCTTAAAGATGGGAATATAAGTGGAGGAGAAGACCAGTTTCAAACGGAACTCGAAATGATCAGCCTTGCGGTTCATCGGAATCTTCTCCGATTATACGGATTCTGCGTAACGTCGACTGAACGCCTTCTCGTTTATCCTTACATGGCAAATGGAAGCGTTGCAACTCGACTAAAAGGTAACAAAAACTGCAAATCTTTCATGATGATCATGTTATGTGATTACTATGTTGAAATATATCGAAACCCTAAATATTCTAGTTTATAAGAGGAGTGATATTACAAGTAATTGATCCCATGTGATTCACTTCTCTTATGAATTGGATTATACTTGTTAAATTTCTAAAGTTGGATCAATTTATATGGGAAGTTTGCTTGGATATAACATATAAAAGGAAGGAGAGCATACCGTAAATGACTTGAACAAGTCATTTCTTATGGTCTGCATTTCCTCTTATAAACCAATCCAGTTTATGTCTCACTTCCAATGTGGGACAATTGCCACTATTTTAACACAATCTGTCGTAATTTCGACCCGACTCTATAATTCCAACATGGTATTGGAGCTGGTTCGGTCAAAATCCTAATTATCAATATCGGGAAAGTCTGGTTGATTTCAATTCGCAGGTCCAAATTTTCCGGGTATCTAGATTTGAGGGGTTGTGTTGAAACATCAAATGTCCTCCATTGGATTTGGGAAGTAATTTGGAGTAGTTTATAAGAGGGAATGATACCATAATAATTGACTTATTCAAGTCTTTTACGGTGTTGTCTTCTCCTTTTATACGTCATATTCGTGTACATTCTCATTATAATTTCTGTCAGACTCTATAATTCCAACATGGTATCGGAGCTGGTTCGTTCAAAATCATGATTATAAATACCTGGAAAGTCCGGTTGATTTCAATTCACATGTCCAAATTTATCGGGTATTTAGACTTTTGATTTGTTAAGTAATTTGGAGTGGTGTATAAGAGAAAAATGTACCATGGTAATTGATATGCTCAAAAGTCTTTTATATTCTTTTACATGTCATATATGTACAAACTACTATCATAATTTCGATTAGACTCTATAATTCCAACAATACTAACACTCTTTCGATCCATTGAATCCTAAATTTCTATATACTGACAACAGGTAAGCCAACATTGGACTGGGGAACAAGGAAGAGAATAGCATTAGGAGCAGCAAGAGGATTAGTATATCTACACGAACAATGTGATCCGAAAATCATACACCGAGATGTTAAAGCAGCAAATATACTTCTAGATGATTACTGCGAAGCAGTCGTCGGAGATTTCGGATTAGCAAAGCTTCTAGATCATAAAGAATCACATGTTACAACAGCAGTTCGTGGTACAATTGGACATATAGCACCCGAATATCTATCAACAGGACAATCTTCTGAAAAAACAGATGTTTTTGGATATGGGGTTTTGTTACTTGAACTTATTACAGGAACAAAAGCATTAGAATTTGGAAAACGTGAAAACCCTAGAGGGGGAATGATCGAATGGGTAAGGAAGATTCATGATGATAAGAAGCTTGAGATTATTGTGGATAAAGAGATGAAAAGTGAGTGTGATTTTGTGGAGATTGAAGAGATTGTGAAGTTGGCTCTTTTGTGTACGCAGTATGTTCCTAGTTATCGGCCGAAGATGTCTGAAGTTGTGAGGATGTTGCAAGGAGATGGGATTGGTGAAAAATGGCGAGATTCGGAGAGGAATGAACGGTGGAGATTTACGAAGAGTGATTTCTCGTTTAATAGAGAGATTTCTGATACTGGAGATGGAGATTCTTGGTTAGTTGTTGAAGATATGGAACTCTCTGGGCCACGGTGATATCATAAAATAAAGTTTATATTTTCATAATATTTTTATAGTATTAGAGAGTGCCTAAGGTTACTTATTCCAAAATTATCAATGTTTTCATATCGGTTCGAAATTTCATATAGATTTGGATTGATATATCAATTGGTATTTATTTAAAAATATTAAATAAAATAATATTTAATTATATTTTTAAAGTTAAATACTGAAAAACCTATAATCTAATCCTAATATCTAATGTTGGATGTACTATAAAAAATACGTGTACTCTCTAATTTTTAACCAAACATAGAAAATTATCTTTTTACATGTTATCTTTTTTAAAAATAAAAATAAAATAAACAAAACCAATTAATATTGAAATACAATATGTAAATTTGGTCTCATTTTAGAAATTGTGGTTCTTAAAGTTTATGATTATGATATTCAAAGTATGAAAATTGTAAAATCGACCTTCATATTTTGTAATCACAACAAATCCTTATTTTTTTTATAAAACATAATTGATAATTGATCTACAAAGTTTTTAATTTTAACAATTAATGTCTTTGACCAAAAACCAAAGAGAAAATTACATAATTAGCCATAAACTTAAGAAATGTGTAAAGGACATGCCCCAACTTACAAAATTGTAAAAATGTACCTAAAGTTATCAATGTCATTTGTTTTTTACCTCTGACATTCTAGCACTCGGTTTTCCATAAGTTGAAAAGCATTTGAAAGCCCTCATAAAGTTCGCAAATACGCTCGTTTGAAAAATTATACACAATTGACCTTGATATTCGAGAATTGTGCATGAGATATTTAATATTAACGAGTTCATTAAAATATCAATGATAAATGGTAATTGAAACTTGATGTGTCATGTAATTGAAGTTTGAGAATTACATATGCATATGTTGTAGTCTGAAAACCGATGGTTTCAACAGTCGTCCGGTTCATTGCAAGACGAACTCGGTTTTAATTTGTTTTGTAAGAGGAAAACGATTATGAATCAAATAGAAAAAGACAATGCAATTTTAGAGTGGAAAACCCTTAAAAAGTTGGGAAAAAATCATTTGACTAAGAGTTAGAAATGCTCTTAGTCGATCTAATAGTCAAGTTGTTCATTACAAATGTCATGTTTGTTTCAGAGATATCAATAGATGGGAAAGCCTAGGGAAAACCAGGAGAAAACCGAAAAAGAGTCAAAAGTCATTTCTTCCATTTCCCAAGTGTCTATTTTATACGCATCTCATGCTGTGTGAACAATATAGTGTCGTTTGGTGCTTGTCCCATGCGGCTCGGTCGGTTCGTGTCGGGCGGGACAGCCGTCGGGCGTAGCTCTATACGGCTGCGCGGCACCAGGCCTTTCGGCGCTACTAGCCAACTGTCTCTAGACCAAAAGGAGGCTCGTACGACTCTGTCAAGCATGCTTCCGACAGGATTGTCAGAGGTTGTTGTCACATGTAAGTGGCCCGAAGAATATTCTGTGCGATCTGGACCAATCGGTCCTGATGAGAAAGCGAACACATGACTCTATCGAGAACATGTCTTCGGGCCCGCCTGTCCTCGCCGGGCCGTCCATTCACGCGATTGGATCTGTGCCTCCAAGTTCGACTTATGTCGCTTGGCTTGGCCTGGCCAAGCATGGACCTAACCAGGTTCTAGGTACCGAGTTCCGAAGGTCTAATCAGCATATTTTTACTCAAAAAATGTATCATATTTGCAATTTCATAATTTGAATGGCACGCGTTTTACACAATCCGTAAATTGGAGGGCTCGTAGTCAAATATCACCACAAAATCAAAATATGATAACTGGTTTTGTGATTTTGAGGATCTTATTTGTAAAATATTATAAACTTTGATAATCAAATTTATCAAAATCTTAAAGTTTGGAAACTAATTATATGAAAATTTGTCATGTGGCTTTTAGGCATTTGCATGGGTTGGTTTTAGGTCATTTTTGGTCGAATTTATCATCTAAATTATTTAAATACATAATACTTAGACTCGAATTGTATCCAATTTAGAATTATTTAAATTATTGATCCACACATTGAGTATTCAAAATCATATGTTTTTTTGGATAATAAGTAAAATCTTAGTAAATTTAGAATCGATCCAAATTATATCGGATCTAAAAATTAATCATGACCTTGCATAAAATCAATGTTTTAAATTTCCGATATACTGAAAATTTCGGGTGTACCGGTTTTGGCCGGTATTTTGCGGTACGAGTATTTTCGGGTCGGGTCGGGTCGGGTTGGCGGGTTGAGTCGGATTTTATATTAAAAAAAATAAGATATAAATATTTTATAATTAAATTTATTTTGATATTCCCGATACATATTCGATATACCCGAAACGCATCTTATATACCAATCCAATGAGCTTGTCTGGTATATCGACATTTATCGGTATTTAAAACATTGCATAAAATCTAATTTTAAGGATCCGGCCCAATTAATACGGGTCAAGGGTCCATACTTTGAGACATACAAAACTGTGTGGGCTTGCTCATTATTCTAAGAATAAAAACCCAGTTTTTGGAATGACAGATCAATATATTTAAAGTTATTCAATTATTCCTTAAAAATAAAAATAATTTATAAATTGAGGGGATCTGGACCTCAATAAAAATACGTGATTATTTTTGGGTAAATATCACTTTAGTCCTTCAAATTTGATTCAAAATCAATTTTTGTATCTTAATTCAAAAAAATTAAATTAAGTCCTTCAAATTTGATATATTATCAATTTTAATTCAAAATTACTAAAATACTCTTAATTTCAAATAAATATAATAATTATATTTAACTTAAGTTTCAACATTTATAAACCGATGTTTTATCTACCGAAATTTTTGACTCTATAGCTAAAAATAATTTTCCGATAAAACGAATGAAATTTTGTTGAAATTTCGGACTAAAATTCAAAAAGAAAATGTATGTGAACGTTCGTGAATAATATGTGTTTGGCTCGTATGTAATTGTGTTCACTAGTTCGAATAAAATATGAACATTGTTCGAACATTATTTTTTGTTCGTTTATAAGTTGAACGAACACGAATATTTTCGTAAACAAATTTCAACGTTCGTGAATAAATATATTATTTAAATTAATTTTTATACTATTAAATTATTATAGTATTTAAGTTTAAATACATTTACAAAACTTTTTGATGTTTTTAATAATATACTCTTCTTTGTTTTATGAAAGATAATTATTTAATAATTTTTTTATGTATATTTATTTTTTTGTGATTTTGTTTGTAAAACAACAAACAAATAGTACATATATGTTCGAACAAATTATTCGAACGAATATGAATATTCACTTAATAATTTGAATAATGTTCGTGAACAATATTTTCACGTTCGAATAAATATGAACGAACATGAACATGTTCAAATAAAAATATAAACGAAAATGAACACAACGAGTCCGGTTCGATCGGATCGAATAATCGCCCTACACAAATTTGAGTTTTGAATTTTTGGTCGGAAATTTTCACAAAATTTCATTCGTTTTGCCGAAATTTTTTTTGAGTATAGAATAAAAAAATTTCATAGTTAAAACATCGGTTTATAAATGTTGAACCTTAATTTAAATCTAATTATTATACTTATTTAAAATTAAGAGTATTTTAGTAATTTTGGACTAAAATTACTAAAATTTGATTTTTTTTTAATTGATGTACTAAAATTGATTTTGAAGCAAATTTGAGGAACCAAAATTTTTTATAAAAATGTGAAAATAATAATAAATATGAGGATGGGAAGAATTGAAATTCTGAATATTAAATATAATGACCTTTATGCCCACGCATCTTCAATCTCAATATATAAATAAATTCTTTATGATTCTTTCCCTACAATAACATGGCTATGGGCCCCACTACAGCATATTTTATTATTATAATTCAAGATATTTTAATGGTGTTGTCTTTTAGCGGAATCTAAATCAATTAATTATAATTAAACACTCTTCCCTATTTATATATACATTTAATCATTACATAATTACTATTTTTTCATACATTTTGCAATCTTAATACTTTTCGAATCACAATAATAAAATTTTATAAATTAAAATTATCAAAACAAAGAAAATATCACGTCTAAATTTTAAGAACTTATTTTTCTAAAATTTATAAAGTATGAGGATCGATTTTGCAATCTTTATATTTTCGGAATCTCGATTCTCGCAATAATAAAATTTAAGAATGAATTTTTTTTAGATATATATTGATACTAGTTTGACTACATTGATTTAAATGAAATGAAGATTAAACAATGAGAAAATGTCGTCTTTGGTCCTCGTGGTTTGATCATTTTGACAAATTTAGTCCTCCAAGTTTATTTTGGCATTTTCAGTCCTCGAATTTTGGATATTTAGCAAAATCGGTCCTCCTATTTTGGAACATTTGGCAAAATCGATTCTCAAATTTCATATTTAGTTCTCCAAATGAAATCGAACAAAATCGATCCATGTACTTTGATCGTAGTGGCAAAATTAGTCTCAGTATTATATAAAAATGAAAAATGAAAAATTACAAACTTCGGGGACCAAATTTGCCATAAACATAAAACTTGGAGGACCTAATTTTGCTATAAATAAATTTAATGGACTTAATCTGCTACAATTGTCAAAATAGGAGGATTAAAATTGCCAAAATATAAAACTATGATAACCAAATTTGTGATGTCGCATTAAACAATATTTCCACATAATTGTTAATTTTCAAACTTTAAATTTTTTATTTATTGGTCAAATTTGGCAACTTGCTTTGTATTTATTGAGTGATTAGCTGGCGAGAAATAATTATATAATGTTTTTATTTAATTAACGTGTATAAGTCAGTCAAATAAGAATTCTGCTTTTGCTTATTCGGGTCACGTGCGTCGTCAGTGCTGTCGGTATATATTATATTTTATTGCCGCCAATTTTCAGCCATTAAAATTAAAAAGTGAAAACATTCGAAACTGTTTGGAATCCACCTAATTTTCATTTTTTGTGAATAATAATAAATTTAAATGATTATAATTACTCATAATATTTTGCATACAAATTATATTTTAATGATTAAATTATACTAAATTATGGTGTTGTTTGGAAACTCAATCTACCGGGCGGTACGATGAACGTACCGTAGTTGTATTCTATTTTAATCAAACATTATTAATAACTGCGTTCGTGCGACCGTAGAAAACAGCGGTGAGTTCATAGTTGGTTTAACCCAACTTCTTTCAGAACGCACATGTCAAATGTCAATTTTATTCTTGGTAATTATAATTTATTTTTTTAAAAAATATATAATTTTAATCAATAACTTCTTATATTTTATCAATTAGATGTTCAAACTATAAAAATATATATAATAATTTAAAAATATAGTTTTGACATAACGAATATATCATAAAATTATACGAAATATAATTTTTAAATTATAAACAATTATTTGATAATAAGGGCAAAAAAGTCATTTAATGACATCACGATCACTGCAACGCTGTTTCAAAAACAGTTTTTTTAAACTACGATCAGTTCACCTCACAGCACAGTATAGTCATCTCACCTCACCGCTATTTATCAAACGATATTCCAAACGTACCATATATATTGGGTCAATGAGCTTATGAACTTTAAGAGTTAAATAAATTAATATATAGTTATATACATATTTTCTTCCATTATATACAATACGACAAATAATCAATATATAAATATTAATTATAAATAAATTAGTATTATATCATTTGATATATAGGATTGAAATAATGCACGTTGCATCAACGGATCAAATACAATTTTCAAATAGTAGATTAAAATCCAGCCATTAAACACAAACGAGTTAATAAATAACACAAATAGTATAGAATAATATAATGAGAAAATTGCGTAATTGGCCCCTAATGTTTAAAATAGTGTAAAGACAATGCCTCCAAAGTTTGTAAATTGTGTGAGAAGCCCCCGAAGTTTCAAAACAGTTCAAAAATGACTCTCGGGTGAATAGTAGCGGTTTTTGTCTTTTTTCGTATAAGTAGTTTTGATAATTTATCTTTTATTTTTAAAATTTTCAAAGTTTGAAGACATGGTCATAACATCTTTTCAAGGTTAATAAATCAAATATGAACTTTGGAGACGTTTAAAATATCAACGAGTATAAGGGTCAAATATAAACAGTTTTGAAAATTCGGTGACCAACCACATAATTCTTGAACTTCGAGAGCACGATGTTTACAACATTTAAAAGTTTAGGGGCCGACCGCGCACATTAGATCAACTTCGGGGGTTTCGTATGCAATTTACAAACTTTAGGGGTATCGTCATTACATTATTATAAAGTTTATGGGCCAATTACAAACAACACTCATATAATAATAGAAAAATTCATTAGTTCTTTTCCGGGTTTTGAACCTTATATTTTAATGGTCAATTTGGTTTTATAAATCTAATATTTTAATTTTATATACTTGGGATGGCATAATTTAAAAAATGACTCAAATTTTGTCTACGTAGTTTCATGTTTTGTGTAATTTTGGTATTTAAAATTTTATTATTATGGTAATTGAGATCTCAAAATATGAAAATTACAAAATTGGTACCCCTATTTTGTATGTTTTGACAAAATTAATCATAAAGTTTAGTAATATGTCATAAATTATGACTCATAATCGGAACCCAAAATTTTCAATATTGACAATTGAGATTTTCATACAAAATAAAATTTAATTAAATCTTAAAGTTTGACGATTAAACATCATTATTATGTATACAAATTAACCATATTTATTGAAGTTTGGACACTAAAAACGTAATTTTCCCCATAATTAAAATCATATCATACAAGTGTGAAAATAAGTATAAATAAAATTATTTTATTAAAAATAAAATTATGTAGGTGAAATTTAATAAGAATTTGTGTTGGCTAAGGTTGTAGGTGTAATTTATAAAGGCGGCTGATTAATTAGTGATGTTGAAAATGTAACCTCTAGCTAACTTTGTCCAATTATTTTATTATCTAAAATACACCAAAATAATTATTTGTTTATCTATGATTTTTGTAGATTAGATTCATGACAATTTGCCCAATTTAGCCTTATGTGTACATTTTTAAATGGTTATTTAATTTACATAATGAAAACCCCAATTGTAATTACAGTGGGTTTGGAGCATTTTAAGCAAATATTACATCGTAAAGGGAAATTATTAAATGTATCAATTCGCAATAAAAGTGGGCAATATTATTTTGTAATACTATAAAGTCCTTAGTATTTTTTGTGTTATAAAAACCAATATAAGTTGGAAGTGATACGTACATTTGATTTCCATAGTTTTATAGTGATGAGACCCTCGGAACCCGGTACCCCGAACCTAATCAGAGCCAAACTTAACCAGGCCAATCCAAGTGACATAAGCCGAACTTGGAGGCCCAGACTCAGTTCACGTGAATGGACGGCCCAGCCAGGCCAGTTGGGCTCGACCGCCCGCTCTCAACGACCGCTCCCGATCGATGGAGTCATGCTTTCTCCCCTCACCAGAACCGATCGGTCCATATCTCACAGGCTATGATTCGGGACATCCACATTCCTCAACATGCGACAACAACCTCTGACAACCCTGTCAAAGGCATGTCCGACGGAGTCATGCCCGACGGCTGTCCCGCTTGACACGAGCCGACCTAGCCGCAGAGGACACGCACAAAACGACACCCTAATGTTCACGCAGCACAGTAGGCGTATAAAAAGGACACTTGGGAGGCTAAGAAAAAGATCCTCTTTTGATTCTCTTTGCTCTCTTCTTGTTTTTCCGGTTATCAATTTATTTTCGATAAGCTTTCTTCCCATTGTTGTCTAAAGAACAAACATGTCATTTGTGATCAGCAACTTGCTTATTGAATCGACTAAAGACATTTCCAGCTCTTAGTCAAGTGGTTTTTTCCCCAACTTTTGAGGTTTTCCACTCTAAAATTATCTTATCTCTTTTATATTTGATTTATCATCGTCTTCCACATATTAAATAAATTACAACCGAGTTCGTCTTGCAACGAACCGGATGACTGTTGACACCCCAGGTTTTTGAACCACAACACATAGTTTTCCCAATTTTTGTCCATGGAGTTTTATTTTTGTGATAATTGTAATTCAAAAAATGTGAAAGTGACAAAACATATCCTCATACTTTGTACATTTTTGCATAATCAACCCATAAAGTTTACTATATATGATATAATTAGTATCACAATTTTGACAATTTAGATTCTCATCTAAAATCAAAATTCTGGGACCTATTTTCCGACTTTTGATATCTTATTTGTCAAATATTGCAATTTAATGAATTAAATTTTTCAAAACCTTAGAGTTCGTGAATTGAAAATGTATTTACAAATTATATTAACCAAATTTAAAAATATTTTGAGACTCTGGTTTATCTTGTCATTATATATTTTTTAAATTGAAGTCAACTTTCACCGTAGTTATTATTTTCCCAAAGTCTCATGTATAATGATGTAAGAAAGGTTCTTTTTGGTATAGAGGGGATGAATATATATCAACTATAATTAAAAATTAGTAATAAAGTCAAATTCAAATTAAATATATGATTCACAACATAATTATATTTTTTAAAAGTCCAAAGTTTTAATGCTAAAATGATCATTTACATTTCATAGTCCCCATGTTTTGACTCGTGAAGTTGTTAAGAAGATATTGAAATGGTTGTCTCGAAAAATATATACAATATNGGCGATGTCGATGTCGGTGACGGATCTTTCCCAGGCTTCACTCAGAATGCGAAGAATACGACGAATCTGAGGGCTATAGTCACAAGCTCAAATAACGCAATCGACAGTTCAGATCTGTCCGCGTTGCAATCAAGCGTGAGGAAGAAGACTCTGCCTCTCAAGATCCAGCTGGATACCAAAATTAGGGCTAAAATTGGGAAAATCAGAACATTGAAGCTCGGAATTAGGGTTACTTGCGATGGAATGACAATTGCTATTCCTTCAGGTAAAACGGCGACGTCTGCTACCAGTTCAAACACCAAATGCAAGCTGGTTCCACGAATCAAGATCCTCCGATGGACCATTTGAGATCGACCAGGTTGGTCCCCTCCGTGTTCCATTCAGAGGTGTGAATTTCATATTATTTTTTTAAATATATTTTTATTTCGGTTTTTTTAATATAAATATATATAAAAATTGTGGGTGTGATTTGTGAGTGAAATTCAGTTGTGGGTATGCTATTCGTATTTCTTGTTTTGTGGTGGGGGAGGTCTTATTCTTCAACTCTTAAGTCGTGGACAATGAATGACAGCTCAGGAATAGGCACATTTAATGCCTTGGGAATATTGTCAAATACTTTATCACGAATTAATTTTATTTATCCATTATAATGAATTAAAATTTAAAAGTTACCGACATATAATTATTAATTATTTAATTAAATAATTATTTTAATATAAAATAAATATGTATAAAGACAGTAAATATCATATCAATTGTACTGTATCGATATGAAATTGACAAATGCTATTCGAATAATAATAAATAAATAAATAAAATGCCCTTGGGGTTTGACTTTTAATCCAATCATACCCATTCTTCAATACAAATTAGGGTTGTTATGGAGTTAGAACTATTTGTGTTTGAAATGCGTTCTTATACTATATAATCGTGTTCGTTTGTTTGAATATAAATATGAACATTATTCGAATATTTTTTTACATTCGTTTATAGTTTAAACGAATAGGAATATTTTTCGTGAATATATATAAACGTTCGTAAATAAATATATTGTTTATTTTGTATATACTATTAAATATTATAATTTTAAAAAAACTAATCTATCATATTTTTTATTGATTATATATATTATAATTTTTTTCTTATTATCTTTGAAATTATATTCTTTTAAATTTTAAATTTTTATTCTTCAAAAATCATTTTTAGTATATTAAATTTCAATATAAAATTTTAAAAAATGTGAACGGAATTTGAATATGTTCGAACAAGTATTCGAGGAATATGAACATTCATATAAATATTTAAATCAAGTTCGAACATAAATTTTTGTTAGAATAAAATACGAATATAAGTAAATATAGTTCGTTCAAATCGAATAAGAGCACTAATACATACCATATGTATGTGCTTTTAATTGGGTTTTAACGGGGTGTTTTAATTCAATGGTTGAGCCCAAGAGATAACATGGAATGCGATGTCGTAGTGAAATTAAGAAACATATTTTGGTTGGGGGAAATGTGTAGGAGATTTGGAGCTCAAACTCGAGGTTCGTTTCTTCATTCATAAGATTTAAACTCGACTTTTTACATGTTATTGGCCGTGTGCTTGCCTTCATTTTCTGTCGATTGAGATAATTGGGTTCAGATAACATGTTTTAGATTGGATTCAAAATGGAAGAACGGTAGAATTTGTTGCGTGTATCAATTTCGAGTTTGTGGGGATCATGGTTTTAAAAACCGATCAAACCGGTAGATTGAAAATGCTTTATACTGATCGAATCGGTTTGAACCGATTTAATAGAAAAATAAATAATAATTGTAATGAACAAGAGAAATATATTTTAAATATATTTTCTTACGAAGAATTCTAAATAAATTTTTAAAAAATATAATAGGTGATATAAAAAAGTTTTGATATGTATTTAAAAAAAATTAAAAAATTTTTAATATAAATTCTTAAAAACCGGTTTTGAGTGAAATAAACTGGTTCAACCATATTTTTTGGCTCCAAAACCGATTTTTAAAATAATAGGCCAACTAATTTGAATCGGATCGGGATAATGAACGATTCCCACTAGGAATGATGTTGGAATTATAGAGTCTTATCGAAATTGGATGAATTGTGGGAATATAAGAAATATGAAACATGATGTTACGAACTTGTGTAATTGAATGTTCTTTTTCGGTATGAGCAATACCGATGGAAATCTGCAGGTTGTTTTTTAAAGAATATATTTTTTAATGACTTATTCAATACTTTTACGGTGTACACTTTATATTCGATCACAAATAGAAATGTAATATAATATGCTTGGTGATAATGTATTAGTTGGCATGTCTTAACTGCAATGTAGAATATGCTCCAAATTGGGGCTATTTCTTCCTGATATTTTAAGAAAAAAGACAATTATTTATTTAGGGTGGTTCACAATTCACATTTACTAAAATTATATCATGAGACAAATAGGGATCAATTACAAAAAACAAACGTTATCTAAATTCGTATACTATTCGACACTTATTACTCTTTCGAATTGTTATCAAACGCTCAATAAATCGTGAATCCCGACATTCATATACATGTAAATTTATAAGATAAAAATTGCGTAATAAAATCAGTCACATAGGAAAGTATAGTGCTCCCATGTTCACAAAACACAACCGCGTTTCTTGAAAGCGTCAGCATAAAAAAATACAGCCACATTCACGAAATAATCATTTAACTGTTACCCTATTTGCAATGCTTTAATACCAGTTTGGAATCACGTACGGGTCTGGACCGATATGAGTGATACAACCGATATACCAGACGGTACCGACATGTACCAAATTTTAATTTAATTTATTTTTT